>BGPR01002136.1:77017-124045 GCA_013235015.1 Araneus ventricosus
ATTTAATATCCATAACTATTTTAGTTTTAAACGAAATAGAAAATAGAAAAACTGCTAATCAGTTTTTTCTTTCTCTTCCTCTCTCTCTCCCTATTACTTATTTCTTTTATAATTACAATTAAATTTATTTTCCCTTTAATACTAATCGCAAAAAAGCATTTATAGTTCCATAATAATTCATATTTCTAATTAAAAAAATATTTCACTAAAATGTTATACAAATCCTAGATGTTTATTACCATAAAAATAATATATTTCAACAAAAATAATTTCCCACGATACACAAAATTTTATTCGTCTTAGTCAATTTTGTTTATTCGAATTTTTTTAATTAATATTCCTTTGAGTTTTTCTCAGTTAAATTCGTCAACTCAGTAGTTTAGCAAGCTACAAAAAATATTTGGAACTTTCTTATTAACTCATAAAATTTTGAGGCAGATGTCAGAACAAGAATAATCGTTTGCATGAATCATTTTTTAAATCGTCTCCAAAGGACACAGTGCCAGAAGTTATTAGCAATTTTACGAAACAGCAAATCCTGCACGATTATTATTTTCCCTCTCTGTTGGGACATATAAACAGTTTTATTTATTTATATTTAATTAAAGCTGTCAGGCTTAATTTAATTTGACTGTTGGTTCAGGATTATAAGTGGGAAAACTGCATTTTTATTTAATTCGAAATTATTCGAATTTTATTTAATCTAATGAATTCTGAAAATGTTCCAGAAAAAACAAGAGAATGTCTTCCTCGAAATTCTTAAAGCTGTACACAAGACAGTTATTTTATGAGTTCGGGAATTCGCTGTAAAGTTTTGTGTCATTAACAATTTTTATTCCAACACTTTCTCATTATTTCGCAATGTTTGAAATACCATTCTTTATTTTTTCGTTTTTGTTTGGATTGCTGTTGAACTATCTTAACTCCGGAATTACACATAGTGCTACATAATTATGCAGAGACTCATATCCTTGTTTATGAAAATGTATCTTTAATTTTTGTTCTAGGTTTTATTATCCTCAAGGTCTCATTTGGCTATTTCACATTTTTGTCTCATTTAGCGTCTTATTTAAGCAACCTTCTGAGCATTGTGCAGATCTAAAAATTAAAATTTTAAAGATGGACCAAATTTTGTTTGGAGAAAATTTATTAGAATCAATCTGGTTTGTCTGTTTGGTAAATACAGTTATTACCAACATGGCCGATAACTACTATAAAGAAAACTACGCATCGAACTTTTTCAACAATTTAATGATTTAAAGCATTTCTTTAGGAAAAATTGAACTAAATTATTTTATATAATCACTTGCCTGATTCCATAAAATTTTACATGGTTATGAAATCATAATATTTGAGTGAAAAAAATTTAAAAAATATATCAGAACTTTCAGGAAAAGGTATATCAGGATTTTTATTCGTTTTTTAATGAACGATAATGTAACATCAATCAATTAACATATGCTTTGTTTTTCATAAACTTTTATTTGTTTATTTCATACTTTTTTCATGAACTAATGAAGATTTGCTTGATTTAATTTCTTCAATTATGTCCCAAATGCTTTAAGATTTAAAAACGATTAAATCGCAACTGATCCAGAAATTAAAAAGATGAAAACATAAAGGTTTTCTTTAGCTAATATTTAAAATCAATGAAAATGTATACAAGCTAACGACATAACTGATGTATGTGTGAAAGTAAATTTAATAAAAACTTTTTTAAACACATTTTTATTATTGTACTAAAAAGTCGAATTTTCCATTTTAATTATTTTCAACTTTTTAATCTTTAATTCATAATGCATTATTACAAATATTATAAAATCTTGAAATCAGTTTTTCTGAAATTAGCTACGAGGTGGCGCCACTCATATGGAACCAAAATTTAATCAAACCAATCACTTAACTGATTATTAGGTTATGAAAGTATTAATGTACTCTCATCGATAACGCACAAGTGCACAATATTAGAAAACTCTGTCACTTCAGAAAGCAAGTGAAATGTCCTTTATAAAATTTCATCTTTACAAACATGAAACAAGTCAAGTTAAATAAAAGTTTGTGAAAATTGGAAGATTTCTTTCCTCTACTTTATTGTATGGTTCAATTTAGAATTTCTTTTTTATCATGTGGCCAAAAATGGTTGTGCCAATGTGTGAAGCAACCAATCAATATAGACTGGAATTTATGAAAACACTCTAAAAGTATAAAATTACTTCCCTGCTGACAGTTTGCCTCTATAAATTTCTGATTTTGTAATACTGATGTTTTTTGCTATAACTTCGGAAACTATTGTCAATAAACATTTTTCCACCATCATAAAATCTAAACAAAATAATCAGTGTCGTCAATTTCATTGTGAAGGTATTTATTTTCTGATTTCCACAATTTTTCGAAAATTCATTTTCTATTATAGACCCAATGACATGCACAGAAATGAATGTATTTAATATTTTTTCTGGACATAATGGCAATACGCGTGTGAATAAATATATTTGACTGGAAATATATGTAATATTTTCATTGGACGTGAGTAACTTGTAAAAAAATACAATAATTAAAAATATATTTTCTTTTTTTGTTCAAAGTACATGACAACGCACATGTTAAAAAGATCTTTGTAAATGTGAGTCTTGTAGTTTTATAATACATTAATGGTAATCAAATATACATTTAGAAGCGTTAACGCCAAGTATACGTTTACGTTAATATCTTTTCCTTTACTTTGATAGAAATATGACGAGGCAAATTCCATCTATCTAGCTTGTTACTTTCTGGAGTTTGTGTGTTCACCATGACTTTTCGGAATCAGGGAGAGGGTGGTGGTCTAAATTCATCAAAATCTCGAGATCAACTTTCTAGACGGTCCTCAAGGTATACTTTGTGTATGAGGGAAAAGAACAAGAGAGCAATAAACTCATTTAGCCTCATAATATTTTGGGAAAAAATTGAAACCAAATTGGGTTTCTGATAAACATAAAACAAAACACGCATAACGTGGGTTTTATGCGTCAGACATTGTCTTCTGGTTATTCAAAAAGTCCGTTTCAGTAGTATAAATATGCTTACTACAAATGTCAATCGTTGCAGTTTTATACTCATGTATTTTACATATACATTATACTTTATATGTATTTTTACATTTATCATACTAAATAAAAAATAGAATGTCGAGTTCAATTTTCTTTAAAAAAATATATTCCAGGAAATGAAAATAGATAGTTTCAGTCCTGCAGATGTTGTTCTATCTCGATTTCGAAGTTAATTTGAATTTTCCTAGCGTTCGTCACCCTAATTTGCTTTCATCAAATGTGAAAGTCAGGCAAAAGTCACTTCAGGAGATAAAGCAGGTGTTCTTTGTTTTCATCAACATAGTCACTTTTTTTTCGTCCCAGGAAAAAAAGGAATTTTGTAAATTTTCATGCAATAATACATATGAAATGAGATTTCATTTATATTTTAGTATCTAGAATAGGGTTTCTGGACATTTTCCATATGCAGTTATGTTGTGAAATTATTGCGTTACTCCATGCATATTCGTAATCTTTTTTCCAATATTAGTAGGAAAATAGATCAAGGAAATGAAGCAGTAATTATTGATAAACAAACGTTTTGTAAAATTATTGCTCAACCCAATGTACGAAATTCTTTTTCAATATTAGTAGGAAAATAGATCAAGGAAATGAAGCTGTAATTATTGATAAACAAATTTATCGTAAAATTAGTGTTCAACCCCATGTTCGAAAGTTAATTAATGATAAACAAAAATAAGTTAAATCAGATATTTTTGTGAAATTAAATATTTCAAATCTAGAGGACTTTCGTAGTTGCTTTTGATGACTAATATTCAAGAATCTGATTATAGCACTCGTCGTCAGTGTTTTCGTTGTTCCAGCTGGGGTCATGACCCACAGTTTAAGAATGTCAGCTCTCGAACTATGCATACTCTACTCAGTCATCGATGAACTTCGTGAAGCTCCAGAATTCCCATGGAGGCTGGATATGGGCTATATTTTCAACATAAACTTTATACCGACGAAATATTGTCTGTTTTATTTAAACATTATTCTTTGCTAGCCGCCTTTGGTGACCTGCTAGTTCGTCGGGAATAATGGTTGCATTTAATCTCAATCAAATCTCTTATGCGTGACTCATGGTTCCCTCAACACAGTATTTTTAGACATCAAATTGCGATAGACATTAAAGCAGTGTTATTTTAGTAGCCTTACACCTGTTCTGTTTATTGCGTACATAAATATCCCTAATAGAGTCAAGTCACATGACATCACATTCGCATGAAAAGTTTGCTGTCTGGGCAGGGCCGGCCGGAGGGCGGTGCGAACGGTGCAACCGCACTAGGCTCCGCGTTCTCTAAAGGCCCCGCGCATCTGACTGATTTTGAAAATTAAAAAATGCATTCCAGAAGCACGAATTTTTTTTATTTTAATCAGAATAATTTTAATATAATCACGCGATATGTGGATATTTTATATCGTCCAATCAAAGGCAAGGTTGGGGGATTTTGAATCTCACTACATAGCCAAAACAGAGCAAGAAAAGTAAAAACAATGTGTTTCATTATGCTTGCGTTGTAACGGATGATAGTACATCGTACGTTTGGTGAGAAAATCAATAAAATATTCTTATTTAAAGGGAAGACAAATGTTTAATATAATATATTACTGAAAATTACTAAATAATATATTTCATTGTTGTTTGTTGTAATCATACTAATAAAAAATTGATCTTAATTTTTTAAATATTATTTTGGACAACTTCGAAATATGTCTAGAGACAGAGATGCCGGAAGGAAATACATGCGTGGATCTGATAAATTTAAGAAAAGGAAAGAAAATTGCTGAAAACAGGAGGAACTCCCTTGCAAAATTTTTTAAAACCGAAGATGTCCAACACACTGACGAAATATATAATTAACAGTTATTGAAAATCAAAATCGCGAAACTCAAATTACACCTTATGACATCCTTCAAAACAATCCTAATCATAAAACCCTAATGCAATAAATTATTTTGTTTCACGAAATCAGTTTCAAGGCCCCGCAAATCAACTTCGCACAAGGCCCCGCTTTTGTTCGGGCCGACTCTGTGTCCGGGTCACCTAAAACATTGCACATTGTCTTACGCGGTAATGTAACTCACTTTCTTATTCCTCCATGCAACATGAGCAGTTGATTCCAACATTTAAAAGGTGCGGCGCATTTTACTTCCATTATACGAGCACAAAAACGGCTTCATCAACCAGGCAAAGAAACAATATAGCGCCCCCCCCACACACACACGTATTTTTAAAATTCTATTATGCCTGAATTCTAAATGTTGAACAAAGCTCATTTTTTAGAACTTATAAATAAGCATATTTTATCTGGAAATATGACTTAATAATATTATGGCGAGAATTTATAAACTCCAGATCTATCTAAGATTATATAGTGTTTTTATTCAATATAAAATAACATATTCAACAAATTTATTTTAAAAGTATATATTCCTTTTTCCCAAATCTCTTATGTCTATTAAAACTTTTTTTCCCATCCCGCTCCCGCTTTGGCGCCACGAGCGGTAGCTCAGTTTGCCCGGGCGTCGGGCAGCTCCTGTTTCAGCACGTTAACTGGATTTAAATATGATAATAAAAATAATTGAAGTATAATCTTTCAGCATATGAGATACACTATATGCCCAAAAGTATCCGGACACTTGCAGATTTTCACATTTTTTAGAATTTCTCAGAATAACTCAGATTTTACATTGAAGATTCGGTCCTGAGGGCAATTAGGGGACCATCTACAAACTGATGAAGACAAAAACGTTTTTGGCCCACCACGCTACACAGATTACTGATAACAAGAGGAAACTTTCAGAAATGGTAATTTTTTATGTGCATAATATTCACAGGAATTTTCGTAAACTCAACACAAATATTTAGGAAGATATAAAGGTTTTCTTTAAAAATCTCAAATTCTCCCACCTGTTTTTTGATTATAGCGTGTAGAGTTTTCTGTTATATTATACGAAATTTGCAGAAAACATGACAATATGTTAGAAAAGCATGTTGTAAAAATTTGAGAAAGAAATTTTGAATATTACAGGAATTATAAGCATTTTTAGTAAATAATGTTTTACTGCGCATGCGCGAAACATAGTGTAATTTTTCTTTCACAACTTTAAAGCCAGATATATAGGGCAACTTATATAAAAAAATTCAGTTCAATATCATAAGTATTCAGAAAGATATCGGCATTACAACGAGCAGAATGTTAGCTCCTGTCGAAGAGAAGCTAAAAGATGAGGGGTTGTACACAAATTGATATTTTTTAAACCTATATCTTTAAATAGTTATATTGAATTGTATAATGGTTAGAATTTGCTGAATACCCATGAACACATCTAATATTCGTAACGAATAAAAAATATATATGTAGAATTATTAAAATATTTTAAGAAAAGAAATTAATTAGATAAAAAATCGTTTAGCCATAAAAGAAATTAATTAGATAAAAAATCGTTTAACCATAAAATAAATATATTTAAAAATATCGTTTGGTCGTAAAATTGCAATATGTAACTTGTTAACAATCATGTAAATAATATAATTAAAGTAATAAAATTTTTGTTATTTATAGTGCCTAATTAGATGGAATTTAAGTTATGCACGTAATTGATAAGTCTTCATGGGTATTCAACAAATTCTAACCACTATACAATTCAATATAACTATTTAAAGATATAAGTTTAAAAAATATAAATTTGTGTACAACCCCTCATTTTTTAGCTTCTCTTCGACAGGAGCTAAAATTCTGCTCGTTGTAATGTCGATATCTTTCTGAATACTAATGATAATGAACTGAATTTTTTTATATAAGTCGCCCTATATATCTAGCTTTAAAGCTGTGAAAGAAAAATTACACTATGTTTCGCGCATGCGCCATAAAACATTATTTACTAAAAATGCTCATAATTCCTGTAATATTCAAAATTTCTTTCCCAAAATTTTACAAAATTCTTCTCTAACATATTGTCATCTTTTCTGTAAGTTTCGTATAATATAATAGAAAACTCTGTATGTTATAAGCAAAAAACAGGTGAGAAAATTTGAGATTTTCGAAGAAAACCTTTATATCTTTCCAAATATTTGTGCTGAGTTTACGAAAATTCCTTTATATATTATGCACATTAAACAATACAATTTCTTAAAGTTTCATCTTGTTATCAGTATTCTGTAAAGCGGGGTGGGCCAAATACGTTTTTGTCTTCATCAGTTTGTAGACGGTCCCCTAATAGTCCTCAGGACCGAATCTTCAATGTAAAATGTGAGTCATTGTCTGTTATTTACATGTTCGAAGTTTAAAGGCAGTCAGTTAAACCATTTCGGAGAAAATCTAAAAAATGTGAAAATTTGCAAGTGTCCGGATACTTTTGGGTATATAGTGTATATTCCTTAGGTGTTCGAGGGCTTTTAAGCATTAAGTGTGTGTTCGTTTCAACTTGAATTAAACTTAAAAACAAAATCTTAATATAAATAAAAGTCATTGTGGGTTTGTATGTTTGTATGTATGTTTGTATCTATGTTCCACATCTCCTCCTAAACTACGGCACTGATTTCAACCAAACTTTGAACACTTATTAATTAAGACTAGGGTAAGATTACTGTCAACTTTTTAAAGCGCTAAAGTTAATTAAACAGTCAGTTAATTAAAAAGTAACCGAAACCGTTTTTCCGCTGTAAGTTCGGAGCAAATTATCCCCTGAAAATTATTTTTATACCATCTTAAAGTTCAAAATTTTACCTTTTTAATGATATCAATTTTATATCTGTGACATTTTTCTTTCAATTTGTATTAATTTTTCAAAATTTAAAAAAAAACGTTGACACGCAGACGATTTTAAAATAAATCAAATTTAATGATACTAGAATTGATACTGATGAGTTGCTAGGCAACGGTGTAATTACTTTGCCATTATTTTTTCTGTTTATTTGTTTTCAAATATCGTTTGGCAATGTTTTCATTGGTTCTTAAAGAATTCTAAAGCTTATTTAATTAGATTAAAAAATCACTGCAGTTCATATCACCTGTCATTTTTACCTGCGTTTCCGAAGAAATAATAAATCCTTAATAATATATTAAATGAGAAAGTGTGTCTGTCTGTTTGTTACGTTTTCATGGCCAAACTACACCTGGAATAGCTTATTTTGAATGTCAAACATCACGTGATCATAAAGAAAGCCGCGATTATGTGATCTTTCAGAGAAAATAAACAAATAATTTATTAATGGAATAATAAATGTAATTACTCAACTCGACGCTTGATTTTCATTTTTCGAGTTTGCAGTCTATTTAATTTTAGTGATTTATACTTTTCCATATCAGATTTTATTCTAGAAGCTGTCGATAAATTGACGTCGGGACAGAAATCTATTGATAGATAGAATATAGCTGCAAGAGTTTTTAGATTAAAATTTAGAAACTAAAGTTTATTATAACTAAAGGAAAATATGCGACGATATAGTATTTTGTTTTATGTATTCTTTTAAATGGTAGAAGTGGATGACATATAGCATGATGGATGGTGCACAGATTATAAGGGCCTGATGATACCATTGAGTACAATGATGTAATTTACAATAACGGAGAATATATGAGGAATAGAGAATGGTTGTTGAATTAGTAATTTTGGCACTGATTAATGAAAGTTTAAGTCAGATAAATAAAAAAAATATATATGTTACAAGTAACATCATATCCTGTAGAGTTCTTGAATTCCTTAGAATTGTCAGGGGTACCTTCCGACAAGCTGATATTAAAAGTCGGTGTGCCAGTACTATTGATACGTAACCTCGATGTACCGAGACTGCGCATGGTTACAAATTGCACACCTAGGTCCAAACGTCGTGAGAGTGTTTAAAAACGAGAGAGTGTTTTAATTTCACGCATTCCGATAATACCGAAGGATTTGCCATCCAATTTCAAAAGGTAGGCTCAGGGCCAGACACTCAAAGGGGCAGGCATACATTTGGAAAACCATATTTTTCCCATAGGCAACATATGTAGCGTGTTCACGTGTGTCCAGACCACAAAACCTCTACATCCGTGCAAAAAACGTAAAACAAAAAACGTAGTATACAAAAGTGTGTTAGCATAGGTAAAAAAATTACCTAACTATAACAGCAAACACTCCTGTTAGTCGTCCAATAATGTATTATCAACCGTCAAAACTTTTAATTTTCCCTTTCAATATATAACGAAACATTTACATTCGTGAATTTAAAAAATTTAATACTTCAAATTCTTCGCGCACGAAGTCGCAGGTTACAGCTAGTTGTATATAAAACCGAATGTTTACAAAAGATTTGTATCTCAAGCATTGCTATGTTTAAAATATTCGAGAGATATAAAAACGCAACAAACCCAAAAAAAATAAAAATTCAGTACCAAACTAGAACTAATAAATTCACAATCTTTCTTTATCTTGTAATAGAGGCCAAGTTTAATTTTAGAACGCAAAGTTTTAATTTCATCGAAACAGTTCAAACGAAAGAAGTTTGAATAATAAATATTCTGATTTATAAAATGGTTGAAATTCATACCTTCCAAAGATTTCCAACATAAACACCCCGTCCTGGCTAATACCTTCCAAAGATATTAGATCCTAAATATAAACTTGCTGTTGCCGACAACAGGAGTTTATTTAACATCGAAAATGCTGTAAACTATACCGGAATATTCTCAAACTTAAAAGAAGCATTTACTTCTCTCTGAGTACACTGAATTTCATTCGACCAAATCATATGTATTTTCGACTAAGCCGCTAAAAATAAACCTGGAAACCCAGTAGTAAAAGTATTAAACAAATTCTTGTGAATGGCAGCTGTGAATGAAACTCAGAAATTTAATCGGTTCAGAGTTTTCGTTTGGAAATTCGAACTAGTTTTTGATCGCTCGAAATCGTTTGCCAGGTTGACAGGAATTCGTGTGGTTATGATGACTCGAAATGGGAAAAGGAATTGTTATTGATGACGCAAAGAATATGAATTCTATCGGATTGAATCAGAAGAAATTTGAATTCTATCACATAGAAAGTTACTTGAGTTAGAAAATTGGAAAATCCCTGGAATTTTTATATTGTTTCGAACTTAAAACGAAAAGTCCGAGCACATTTGGGAAAAAGGCATAATTTAAACGATTTTATTATAATTTTTATAATTGTAAATAAAAAAGTGCCTTTATGAAAAAATTTACTTACGTTTTAACATAGATGCAACAAATATATTTTAAGAATACGAACAGTTGGGAGATATTTTCACACTCACTCGCTCAGTGATTGCAAAAAATGGAATACAAGATCTGTTTCCAATAAAAATATTTTAATGAAAACTATATTAAGCTATTAGCAAAACTAAATAGACGGTGAATAAAACTGTGGTATATAAGTAAACAATTTAAATACTTTAATTAAGTTTTCAATTATTCATATTTTTTACGAATAATTTTCGTATAGCAAATCTATTTTCACAAGTAAATACGCTGACAGCGTCATTAAATGATTTTCTTTTAAATAATTTGGAACAGAGTTTTCATATTTAGGAATTCTTTATGCTCTGTAAAAGGCGTAGAAGAGAAGTCATATGGCGTACAAGACTGCGCACGTAAACTCCTAGTGACCATTTAGAAAGATAAGAAACAGAAGTTATTCAGAAATAAAAATATGGCTCTGCCATCCATTATGAGTTAAAATTTTTCGATGGGTATAATTTTCGAAAACAAAGAACGGTGTTGAAGGTTTTCACTGTATTCCGGAAATAATGGCCATTGACAGTTTTTTTTGATGAAAATTTTATTCTTACATTTTTACAGTTTAAAGTAGAGTTAAATTATATATTAGTTAATATAAACGAATACAAAGCGTAACGAAAGTATACATGGTGAGGCAATATGAATGCCTTGATTTCAAATCTTTTCTGTGCAACATGCGGTTGCTGTATTTATTTGAAAGTTGCATACTCCGAGAAGTAATCTATTCAGGTTTTGAATACAAGCATCACAGATATTCCAAGACGCATTCCTTTTGTTACACTTCATACATCAATTCTTGCCAAACCTTTTCTAGCATATCTCTGTGGATGCTGACTGCAGCAACTGTGATACGAACTTTCAAAGCAGTGATGGTTATTGAACACGAAGACACATACACGGATGAAATCTCGGATTATGGTGGACAAAGTGACAACTGTTGAGTGTAACTCTTTATATGAGCGACCAATCCACCAATATGATAGCATGTTATTGAGGCAGATACGCACTTTTGTAAGGAAAACTGGGGGCGCACAATTTTAATCTCTACTAATAATAAAGGAGAATGTGTGTGTGTGTGTTGGCGCACTGCAGAGTTACGAAATTTGGTACAAACATACTTTGGAGGGTGGGAATGTGCACCTCTGAGACCCTTTTTAAAATTTTAATTAGAATTTTAATTAATTAAAAATTAAGCGAAATTTCGGCGTTTATCCTTAATAACTTTCGAAAATATTAAAGCACAAAAAATACTTTTACATCACCTAAAAGTGCCAAACATTACCTTTTCAATGATATCAATTACGTTGTCGTACGATTTTTTCTCTAATTTTAATAAATTTTTAAAAATATTTTTTGGCATAATTAACAACAATACTTTTTATTGTTGCAACGTAATTGAAACCGTTTTCGTTGTTTAAATATATATTTATTTGCGTGCTTCTCTTCCATTGTTAAAAGCTGAGGTAATATTTTTTAAGGTTTAATGATTTGTTTTAATCAGCATATTTTCATTCAGCTAAGATGCTGCTGGAAGTAAAATGTGCCGCGCCATTTTAAAGTTAAAATCAAATGCATATTTTCAAGAGGAATAAGAGAGTGACGATGATGCCATTGTATGATACATGACACAGGCAGTTACTAGACTCCATTGAGGACGTTCATGCAGACAACGAACAGAATAGGTGGAAGGCTGCTGAAAGAACATGAGCTAAATGTCTATCACGATTCGGAATTTAAAATTACTTTGTTAAGGGAACCATGAATATCAAATTATGCACAAGAGATTCAATTGAAATTATATTTCCGGCGAACAAGCTGGTCGCCGAAGGCGGCTATTGTAGAATAAAGCAAGGCGGTTCATCTTCTAGCTGCGACAGTATTTAATAATTGGTGTATGCTGAAATGCCCAAATCCTGTCGTAGTCGTTTCATACACACACACACACCGAAAGAGCCCTATTAGCACAATATGCATACGATATCTTTACGATGTTGTACGACATTCAGAATATCATAGCAACATTGTGGAGATTAATAGCAAATTTAATAATAGTCATTCAGTTTGGGAGATTTCAATTTCATTTTCCATTTTTAATAAAAAATATCGTCGTACAACTTATTATTATGGAGCGGTAAATCATGCATTGCACTCATCATTTTCACAATAGTGTTCTTTCAAAATAAAAGAAGGAAATTATATCTAAACAAAAAAAAACATTGATTTTTAGAATTCGAAATTTATTTTCTTGGCATTTTAGTCATCATAACTTATTTTACAAATTGATTTTAAAATTGCATGATAAATTCCATTCAGAAGATTGAAAATCTCTTATTCCTAGAATCGACTTTCTTTCTTTTCACAAAACACAAATATAGACGGAAAAACTTAGAAATCATGTTCATTCGAATAAATTATGTGAATGAAAAGAATAAAAGTGATATTTCAACCTTCATATATTTGTAAGACATCAATAATTCTCTTTCAACAATTTATACCCTGAAACAAATGAAGATATTGACGAAATATTTTATATTAGTTCATTTGAAAAAGCATAGCTTTTGAAATCAATGTTTCAATTTGAAATACTGATTGCAAATGATCAGCAGTTGAAATTTTCATAATAGACGTATGCACAATATATTACGCAAAAGTAAAGACTTTATTATATGCACAGATAATGGCTGGAAATACAGAAATGGAATTAAATTATATTTCACATTTACAAGAAAGAATTATAAATCGTTGAAAAAAAACATATTTTAAATACATTGCAATATCCTGTGGTTGGGCGAGTTGTTGTGACCTTGAGGACTTTCGGAACTCAGGTTAGGACATACCTTGGTGGGTTCCAGGTTCGAAACCCGATTCCCTCAAGTCCCCCGTGTATAGTGTCTGATGCACGTTAAATCTGTTGAAGGCCAAACATCCTCTCACTATTGGAAGTTGAATAGGCAGGCGTTAGTTTATGCAATGAATTGATCAAGGAAGCATAGAAAGAAAGCGCTTATACTTTTGTAGTTCCACAACGCATGGTACATCAGTGTTGCACTAATATATAAAAATCCATAAAAATATAAAGTATCTGAGAGATAGATTAATTTTTCAATAGTTGAAAATTTTCACTTATTACTAGAAAATTTTCATTTATTAAATTTAAGTTTAGAACAAAAAATTATATATTAGGCGTTACATGACGAACGCCCAGAGAGAATGGCAAGTGGAATATATGGATAAAAGAAAGGCACGAGTACCGACAATCACATTAAATTTTCCTAATCCCCTAAAAAAATAGTTTATTTTCAAAATTTTTAATTCCACTATATTTTGTTTCCAAATTAATCCTGGAGTCAAAAGAATCGCTTAATTCAGCTCATCTCAAATTGATTATTAAATTCTTTGGTTCTGCAAATTACAAATCAAATCCGCTATTCCAAATTCTGATGTGGAGTGCTTATGAAGACATCGCGGAACTCTGTAAATTAAACGTTGTTGCCGTTGCCAATGGAGTTCTGTCGCTTTAGAGAACGCCATCTGTCGGGCGTGATGGACAGTTTTTTCCACCCATCTCCGGCGAAAAATGTTGCTATCTGAAAGCTCAAAAATAAACGAATAAATAGAGTGTTAATTATTGATTAGTAAAGAAAATACTAATAAAACAGATAAGAAATAAATTTTGATGAAATCTTTTAACTCAAGTTAATTATTTTAACTATTTCTACTTGAGAATATTGCAAAATCTGAAAAAAAGATTAATCTTGATCACTTTTGCGAACCCTGCAATTTTGTATGCGGCCCCACTCCGGGTACCCACCAACATTTTAATAAACATTACCATAGAGCAGAGGTTCTGAACCTGTGGTACGCGTACCCCTAGGAGTACCCGAAATCAAAGATGTTAATGGCAGAAATAAGTAAATATAAGGGATTAAAAAAGTTAGAGAATATTATTTTCTCCAAGTGAATACTTGCTATTTAATAACTATACCACTTGAATAGTTGATTATTACGAAGTGTCATTTTTAGCTATCCTTATAAGCTAAAACTAAATCATTAAATATTACAATGCTGGACTCATTTGCTTTGGCGTTGAAATATATTTTTGTAAAAATTGAATAAAATGTAAAATCAAAAATAATTTTTTGCAAATATTATTAATTCGAGTCATTCCACTTTTAAACTAACTTAAGCAAACATTACAGTTACTGTACCAGTTGGATGGGCATGGGAGATTGTTGGGAAAGGGGGTTGGATGAGATAGTAGGGGATACGCGAAATCAAAAATACTAAACAAGGGGTACGCGAGAGGAAAAAAGGTTGGGAACCCCTGCCATAGAGGAACAGGAATGCACTTCTCGAGTTACACGACGAATAGATATATAGAAATGGAACCGGGCATGAGCATAACAGAAAAAATTATTTCAAAAACGGAATTCTTTCTTGCTGGTGTTTTGAGTCATCCTGTTCGCATGCATATAGGCAGACAAGCAGGCTGACAGTCTACCCGTTGATGAATTTGGTCCAAAAAGTGGAAGAGATCTACAGTGGGTGTACAGATCATATACTAAAATTCGAGCGTCTTGATAGTTGCGTTTTTGAGATATCGCATTCACATGCACATGAATAAATAGAACGACAGACAGTCAAACAGTTGATGAAGTTGTTCCAGAATCTGATAAAAGTCTACGATTTTGATTCTAAAGCAATATTCCAAATTCCATTCATCTCGTCAGCTGGTTTATTGAGTTATCATGTTCACATGCACTCGAACGGACACGCAGACCGTTGATGGATTTCGTACAAACTTTGAAACAGATCTACAATTTGGTTTGACCACAGACCGAATTTCATTCTTCTAGTTCTTTTCGTTTTTCATATATCGTGTTTACAGACGGGCAGACAAATGTAATTCCAAACATGGTTTTATCGGATTCAAGGAGGTCTAAAATAGATTAATCAAAATCTCAGGATCGAATTTTTGGTTGTCAACAGTACTCTCTCTTTGTACACTTCCCATACGAGAAAGATGAACTGAGATTGGCCACAATTTTGTAAAATATTAATTAGAAGATATTCATTCATTTCTCAATATTCTCTGTTAATTCTCAAAGCTTTTTGTGATGAAGGAAAATCATGATTTTCAATCAGCTTATTATACAATTCTAAAGACAACCATTGCCAACGTCCGAATACTAAATAATGCTGCTAAATTGGGAAATAAATTCCTGTCACTTAAAAAGGTTACAAAGTATCTTCGCGTTCATTTTTTGACTTTATTCTTAGTATCATGGGCTTTATTCATCTTAGTACGTTAATGAAGCGAAAATATCATACGTTTCCTTTCCTAGCACTAATGCATAAATAAATCAGATGGTTAAGCCTAAAAACACAATATTTTTCTTTGCACAGAGAAACAGTGTATCTCAGTATTTAGTGTTTCGTTAACCAGTGCTTCATTTATGTCTGTCATTTAATGCTGGAGGCCTCATATAATATTTAAACCGTTTTCAGTGTCTTAGTATAGATGTTTTCTAAGTAGAAGTAAGGAATTTGGGATGAATGTTATAGTTGTGTTTATTACACAGCTTTTTGTAATAAATATTTTATATTTAGTGCAGATCCGAAGTTGCTTTAATTAGTTGAATAAAATAGTTCTATACCCATAAAATGAACTTGATGCGCAAAATAATAAATATTTAATTAATTTGTTTGGTTTTTGATTAACTGAGTCATGATTAGTCAGTTAAGATTATGAACAATAAGCTTGAAATTTTATGAACCATATAAATGGATTATTAGAAATGCATTTAAAAATTCAAATTTAAATTGCTATGAGAGTTTCACTTCTTAATTTATTTCATTGCATGACCTTCAAACTTCTTAATATGATTTTTCAGTATAAAAGCTTACTTTTACATCTGTTTACAATTCTCATTTGCTACAATCGTTAAGAGCGCTATTCACCAATGGAGCCTAATCATGTTCACGTGATACGTGTCAAATATTCCGAGCCAATTTAATTTTAGAATCCGCTCCGCAACTTGCAAGAGGATCGAAAAGAAAAGAAAGAAACAGATGTGAAAGTCACGACGGAGCTTAACATGACGAGCGATTAGGAGTTAGATGGCACGCGCAGTTACGTTTGTCACTGTGACGTCACGTCAGTTGACTCATTTAATGCTATTACTGGCATGCAGTGAATAAAAAGGTTTCAATATGTCGAATTGTTAGATTCGAATCTTTTTAGAAAAGCCTTCTAATTTGTTCTTAAAAACATGAGTTTCCACGAACGTTGCTACAATGATAGAAAATTTTATTGTAAGTAACTTTTGAAGTTTGAAAATTAATTAAAATTAAAGAAGTAAAAATAAAGATATTATTAGAAGAAATGGATGGATTTTTACAAAATTAAAAAAATCGCTTCTGCATTATGTTTCCTTTAGATACTCTTAAAGAAAAACCATTCAAAATTAAAATTTTGGGAAAAAAACATTCATTTTAAACCGCTTCATCTTCGGTTAAATAATATACAAGTAAATGTTGTCACAATCTTTCATCTTAATCACCAAAAAACATTCTGAAACACATTCTTCTAATAAAATTTATCTGATTCGGTTGATAATTTATTAGATTTGATTTTTTTCTAGTCAGTAAAGTCACTGGGGTTTCATGCAGCTTTCAGACAATTCGTAAAAATTGTTTCCTCAGGTGCAAAAATCGTTAATTCGAAGTTAAATTTACAGCACTTTATTATTCCCAGTTGCATGAAGATTTCATATTGCCAAACAATATAATGCAAACATTAAAAAAAACATACGGCATACGATAAAAATAACATAATTAGATTCTCATAATGGAACATCGTTTGCAACTACATAATGTCTCGTAGACGAATGCGTGGAAGAGCAAAATACCAATTTTCACTCTGTAAAAATCTAAGAATTGCTAATAAGGAATAAAAATATCTAATTCTATTACAGTTCGAAGTATAAAAGCCTCTTACTGCGAAATAACATTAAACCATTCAAACGTAATGACAAACATTTTTAAAAAAATATGATCATTAAATATGAAGAAAACAGATGGCGCTGGTGTAAGTCCTAGAAGCGGTAGCGTATGAAAAATAAAGAAATGAATGCTTTTTTTTAATCCATAGTAAAGAACAACAATCTGAGATTTTAGCTACAGAATATCTCTTAATTTCGTGTGTTACTCGGATAATTAACTGTAAGACAGACTTTATTTTTCTTTCTGTCTTTCTTTTGTTCTAAGGTTACTTTCGAGTTTTATTTGATGTTTTAATGGATGCATTTCTTTTAGTAAGCTTATTCTTTCTTAAATATTCTAGAATATTTTTTCACCTTAAAAAACAGAACCTCACTTTCAGAGATTTTAAGCGACTTTTAATCCTGTTACTAATAAGCAAAACTATACTTCGAGTTTCGAAGCACGGGGAGGCTTTTTTTGTATCAAGGGAATAATTTTTTTTTCTCAAATGAATAAACTCAAAGTACTTATTTTTTTTTTTTTAAACAGAAATATCTAGGAGAGAAAGCTGAAATAATAAATGAACTCAGGTCATCCACTCTAAAAATGGAACTTGTATTACAGAGGAAAGAATTATTACTAAAATTTTCTACTATTTGAATGCTTACCATCATCCGTTATCAGTATTAGTAGTTTTTGTTTTAATATCCCTTTACCTACGAAAGTGTGATTCCAAGTATAATTTAAGCTTCTAAAAAAAAGGGAAAAAACTCAAATGTAACTATTTATTCATTTTAAATCCTAGGAATCAGTGTTCTTAATAAACTGTTCTAATATGACATTTTTTTTTTAAATCTATTTTTCTTTTTTCTTTCTTCTCAAGAATCTTTAGACTGTAATAAGGCTTGTTGCCTTTCAATAACAGTTTTGATTACATTTGCTACAATGACAATCTTCAAATTTTCTGAAACTTTTTCTTTTAACACACAATTGAGATTACAGTTTCCCGCCTGCAAAATGTTAGAGCAGATATTCCAAATTTTTTGCATAATTTTATTCCAGGAAAAACAGGAAAGCCTGCTTTTAATAAGGATAAATGAACACCGGAGTCAGTAAAAGCAGAAGCTCATTAATAATAATTTAAACACAATAGTGAGGCAGTATCGTTAGAAAATTTATTGGAACACAATTACATTATTAAGCAAATGCGTGAATCGAAAGAATTTATAAGCATATTTACTGAACTGAATTCGCAAAAAAGAGATAACAATCGTTTGTTATTATGCGCTTTAATTTAACTTGGCTTCTTCTATGATGGAATTTCGTAATCAATTATTTTCATTGGCCTGCTCATTCTAAAGTTGTAAAGCTCGTTACATTTGTGTCTTCAAAATGAAAATACAATATTTTAATATTTTAAAACTTAATTATCGATTAATTGCAAAATTTTAATTTAATTTTTATTCCATATGAGAGGCGCCATCTGGATGTCAATTTGAGGATAAAAATTGATGAAAAAATTATGTAGTATTTATAATAATGAATTATGAAATATATAAAAGACTGAAATATACAATAAATAATAAAAATAAAATTTTTAAAACAAGTTTTTGTTAAGTGCACTAAAAAAGTAGAAAGTTATTTTTTAAAATAAAAAATCGTAAAATCGTCAGGCGCTGAAAACTACACATCAAGGAGACGTTCCGGTAGTACTGATTTCAATACAGGAAAAAGGTGAAAGTCTGATGAAGCAAGATCGGGGCTATAGGCTGAATGATCCAATCTTTCCCATCCCAGGCAACGAATGTGTTCTCTTGTGTCCCTTGCTGTGTGAGGTCTTGTGTTCCAAGATATCACGTACGTTTGCAGCAAGTTTGATTTTTACTTGATATTATCTTATCATGGCAAATTTGACGCGTCAATGTTGTAGCGAAACTGCTGCAAATTATCAAGGCGAAAATAGAAAACTAGCGCCACCCCCTCCTTGTAATGCAAGTTTGTTGTGAAGTTGTCATGACAAATTCGCAGCACGATTGCAAAACAAGTTTTCTGTAAAGATGATAGCACAATAAGAGATAATCTTTGTCTCTGTTTTAAAAAAAACATCCGATTTTTAAAGCATCTCCTAGACCGTCCTTCTTTTTATTAATTCAATAAATCAATGATAATTTGTGAAAAAACTAACTTTTTTATAAAAAAAATTTGAAACATTTTCCATCTTTTTACTAAATATAGAACTCGCACTTTAAAGAAAACTATATCGCCTTTTTCTTAATGTTGAAATTTTAACGTTTATAAACAAAATTAAACCTAAAAAACAGTCAATGTTTGTTGAAAAATAATAACTTCATTTTGTCCCATTTTAAAAGTAATTACTTTTGAACCCTAATTTCATAATTTATTCTACTAGCAAAACGTAGTTATTAGCGAACATCGCTCTCTCATTGATTTCAAATCATATTCTCAACACAAAATTTAAAAAATTAATGAAATCAAGAAAAGAGTTTAAAATAAATCGTACGCGCGATCTATTAGCACAATTTATCTTCTCCTCTCGGAGTCTATCTAGCCGAGTGGTTTAGAGCGTCAGCTTCAGAAGCGGTAGGTCGCGAGTTCTAATCCGAGGTTGTGTTCGTACTCTGTTTTTGCTATAGTTTGACGTGGCACATTTGACGCATGGTGAGTTCGAAGCTTGCGTTAACTTGCTGCAAACTTGTTTCAAACTTGCACTCTTGTCATGTCAAATTTGTTGCAAGCTTGCGGATTTGCAGAGCAACTTTGCTGCAAACTAAAATTGCTATCTGGGTTATCTTCCAAGAACAAAACCCCTCAATTAAAGAGCCTACAGCCCCATCAGACTTTCACCCTTCTCCTGCATTGAAGTCAGCACGATCGGACGTCACTTCCAAACATGCTCATCAAACTGGCCTTAAGGCTGTGAAGAACTTCCTTCAATCGCTGGGCACCGATTTTTACCAGATGGTTTCTTGAAATTGATTTCACGGTACGACAAATGTGTCAATGTCGGTGGAGAATATGCGGAAAAATAGCGAAAAGTTCGTATTTTGTTATGCCATTGTATGTTTCTGTTTGTAATAGCTTCCTTGTGCAAAAGCATGACGAAACTTACTTTCGGAACGAAAGGACAGGATGTCCGATGTGCTTACTCAGTCTGGTGAGATGTGCGCGTTAGATAGTAAATACGCGCTGAAGTTTTTGTTGTGTTATTACATTTTCAACGCATGCTACTGGCAGTTTGTGTAGTTGCATAATAGAATATGGCCAAATAGCGACTAGATGTTGTAAATCTTAAACTCCTGAATGTAAATATTAAACATTACTTTGTAAAGGATAAAATCTTTATTATTCTTAAACGCAAAGAGACCAATCGTTCTAATTCTTCTGTTAGTTCTGTCCTTTTTCGATATTTGAAGTCTAATCTGTAAATCTCCGTATTCTATCGATGCTGAGCCGATCCATTGTACTCATTTAAATAATAATTACGAGGCATGTAATACGAATGTTTTTACTATCCATTTATCATACATTATATAGTGTATTCTGTAGTATTGTTGCAATGAATAAAATGTTTCTTTTATTTTCAATATTCTTCAATTTATTTGTGTCCTTCTTTTCATTGTAAAAAAAGGACGGTCACCTTATCAAAAGAAAACTAAATTTAAAACTGCCTGTGTGCGCTTCGTTTCTGAACTACTAACCAGTTCGTAAGAAAATATGTGATAAAAATAAACTGCACTACAGTATGCAAAAAGCAACAACGAGACTTTCCCCATATTTATGAAAATCTCATATCAGCACGGTCCTATACTCACAATTCCCGGGAAAAGATAACTCCATTTCAGAGAGAAACGCATCTTCTATTTCATCGATCGCGAGCTGTAAAGCGCATGCAGTGTCTTCCCCGCTCCCGAATGGTGACGTCCTAAAACAATGTCAATCCACTTGTCATTTTGGAAGAGATCATTTCGAGGAAAGCCGCAATATATTAGGAGCTTACAGATCTTACCGAATGTTACCTAGTTATTCTTTTCCTTCAAGACCCGGGTAAACGGCCATCGATCAATGGGATATTTTTGATCATGAAAATGAAAAACAGAAGTATATCTTGGGTCTCGCTTGTAAAAAAAGTTTTTATTTCCTTCTGTCCTGAATGAAGAATAAGAGAAAGAAGTCCTGAAGAAATAATAAAGTGAATCTTTATTTACATATCTTTTCTGTTGGCATTATACATACTATTTAGATAACTTGATATAGTATAAATATGATTGAAACTGATTTATTTTTTTCTTTCTCGCATACATAGAGAAATTATTGTAATCCTTAAAAGGTTTGGCTTCGAGATTTTGATGAATCTACTCGCATCAGACTCCCCCCACCAAGTCCCAAAATTTAATTATTGGAATCATGTCGGTCTGTACGTGAACACGAAAAAAAGCGGTGAAAAGTAGACGAATGAAACTTGGTGTTTGTCTTTACATCAAGATAGCATATTTGTACCAAAATTTGGTCGAAACCCATCATTGAGAAGTCTGTCATTCTATCCGTCCGTGAACACGAAACAGTTCCGTCATATAGTGGTATGCGTTTTAGGTTTTTTCTCTCTGACCAACTGGAGAGTCGAGGTGACCTAGAGGTAAGGTCTCTGCTTCAGGGACCAGAGAACTTCAGGTTCAAAATCAAATTCCACTAAAGATCCGCCGTATATGCGGATCTGTTGCACGTTAAATCATGAGTAGTGTATACTGCTGGCTCGATATGGTGCGGAAACTTGGAGAGGGAGCACCAGCCCAGGCGTTGTCCTCGTCATTTGGCCGCGGTTCAGAATTACGAGGCCCATCCCAAAATAGCCTTCGCTCGCGTTGCTTCAAAAAGGGACGTAATTAAATTGACCAATTGTATCCAGAATTATGGTCTCAAGACTACAGAACAAATTCCATTTTTCTAGCTCGTTGCTTTTACCAGAAATCGCATTCACACATACGCAAAAAGATAGTCGCCTCTTAGACGAATTTGGTCCAAAATTGGATATAGATATAGCTATACATTTGTGGTGGCAAAGCCAAGTGCCAAATTCCATTCATCTGGCTCGATGTTATCGTGTTCTTTGTGAAAAGGACAGAACGACAAACTTTCTTTTGATGAATTTCGGCCAAATTTTGATAGATATATTCAATCTAGATATAAAGACCAAATACCAATTTTCATTTGTCTAGTTCTTATCATTTTTGAGTTATCGAGTTCATATACAGATCCACTGACAGACGTAATTCCAATAATGAATTTTCTGGACAAAGAGGTGATTCATAAAAATCTCCGAGATCGAATTTTTTGACAATTACAAAGATTTTTCTTTGTGCATTTCGTATACAAGAAAGTAAAAATCCAAGGAAGTCCGTAGGCTTTTTATTCACAATGAACAATATAGAATGAATAAAAGAATAAAAACATTCCGTAACAGAACAACTACAAAAAAAAATCATCGCGATCTTCTCCTTTAAAAAAGAAAGGCCTACAGCAGCTTACAAACAAAGCCTTCAAACAAGACACAAATCACATTATCAATTTCAGCTCAACGAGCGCGCAAACGGCTTGTTCAGATCGCTACACGATTCTCAACAACAAAGCGCCATCCCCATATCAATTGAAAGGCAACCTCTAAGCGGTAACAAATCGTTCGCTAAAACGATACTGCCATCAAGCCATGCATTATCTGAAGACGCACGATGTCTTTGTCTTGCCCGATAACATCAACAAATTGGTCGCCAACAAAGACCACCGATACTTAATGATTGAAAAACTTCCGGCGCGTGCTATTTGGTATTCTCTTTCTCTACTTGTTGCTCGCATCTTATCGGGCGGTAATCCTTGGTTAATGCTTGCAGGTGGATGATCAAAAAGACTGATAATAATCGGATTTGTTATGGTTTATTGGGTTCGGGATTCATTAGTTATGTTTGCTGTGTTTCTTTGACTCAGGGTTAAGTCTTCTGGGACATTACTCGATGGATGCATCTTCAGAGGAAGTGACTTTCCTTTTCGCTGCTGGTCTTTCAGTAAGATACTTATTCTCTGATGGAGAAAAAATCGATTACAAGTTTTATTTGTATGGGAGGAGAAAGTATTTAGCTTGTGGGGAATCGACCAAAGAGAAGCAATTGTTTGTGGGAGATGCATTCTTAGAATTCTTTTACCTTTAGTTTAAGGACCTTTTCACGCTTGAGGCTTTCTAAATCGAACACTTCCGTAAAGAGTAATCGTAAAACACGAAGTGGGTTCAGTTTATAAAGACCGGAACTGTTTTGGCACATTGCGGACTGTGAAAGAGATGATTATTGGTAGGGGCATCCTGTCATAAACGACAGATCAGAAGATAATTTATGATCCCACTAGATTTTTTAAAAAAAAGATGTAAATAAAACCCACCAGGATGAATCATTTTGCGTTTTATCCAAAAATAAATTTCTTTACTGCATCACAGTTAACAGTACATATTAGACAACTAGCCGTCTTTCGCTAACAGATAGTTCGCTGGGAACAATGGTTGTCTAATTTCAATTAAGTATCTTGTTTGTAGCTTTATTCTCTTAGTTTCCTCAGCAATGTTATTCAAATTGTGATAGACATTTAATCCGGATTGTCCTTGAAGCCTTATTCTTGTTCTGTTCATAATGTTCCATGTAAATCTGTATTAAATACTATCTAATTCCTTTAAAGAGGTAAACAATGTAAGTTTTGTTTATGCAAAATAGCGATTTGAAAATAGTTGCTGAAATACGATATATGGTACGATATAAAATCTTGTTTGAATCACGAAATTTATAAATGGATTAAACGCATGAACACAGTGTCTACAATTCTCCGTAATACGCCAATTTGAATGAGTGAATTATCCTTAAAATAGATGACAATTTCAGTATTTATCATTTCCTTATTATGTTTCAGCTAATATGTTCAAATATATGATTACAAATTCGTAAAAACAAATAAATACTTTTTCCAACAAAATCTTTTTCTTTACTCGACCCGATTATCATTTTCAATTTACTTTCAAGGTTTTAAAGTTATATTTTAAACTGTTGCCAACCATTTATACTTGGAATCCAAATATTTTTTAACAAAATCTTGATATTTACTTGGCCAGGCAATAATTTTTCATTTACTATCAAGGTTCTAAAATTATATTTTATATTTTTGCTAACCAGATTTACTTAGAATCCAAATATGAAAATCACAAACGATTTTTTTCATTCGCGGTCGTTTCATTTTGCAGATAAAGATATTTAACAAACGTAAAAAAAAATCATCACATTAGAAACTGAAAATATATCCATACAGAAAACGCGATAAAGTTATTTCCTTTTTTTTTTATCTCGTAGCTGATTTTAAATTTAATATCAACCAAGATTATGTAGTTGAGCAACAGCATTTCTTTTTTACCACATTTCTTGATCATAAAAAAGATAAACATTTAGAGGTAAGTCGTGAACCTTACTGCTTAGCATATATATCCCTTTTAAGAGATAAATAAATTGAGTTATTAAAAGCTGTTGAACTTGACAGAATAAGGTGTAATATTCCAAATAAATTAAATATCCTACACATAAGCATATCGAATAGTTTTTGCTTTTAAATATTGTTAGAAAATCGCGAGAACATACTGTTCTTAAGATAATATCTGAATCCGAATTCCAATTTAATAATACTAAATTTCTGTGGCATTTTATCAAAATGAAATTTTAAATGTGAATGATATAAGCAAGGGATGGATATAATGAAATGAACTAGTACTTTTTTGACTCAGTTTTTTCTAAGAAAGCATTGAGTTACCAGTTTGCGCATTCGAACAGTTGCAAGAAGAGAGAACAAGAAAATAAAAATATAATAATAAAACAAAAAAGTTTTTGAAAGCACACTTTTTATTAGTGTACTAAGAAGAAGAAAATAGATTTTTTAATTATAATATATTTATAAATTCATCATTGTAAATATTATGGAATCTTTTAAAAACAGACAACTTTTTTGGCAAATCCCCTACCAGATGTCGCCTCTCATATGGAATCAAATTTAATCAAAATCAATCAATTGAACTTAATTATAACAGATAAGTTCTGGAAATATTAAAATATTTTACTGCTATTGGGTACACACAATTGTGCAAAATCTCAGAATAGTTAGTTCATCAAGAAGGGAGTGAAAAGTAAATCATAAAATTCTATCTTTAAAAATATGAAAGAAATTAGGTCAAATAACAGCGTGTTAAAATATAGAAGAAGCTGAAAAAACTGAAATATAAGAAGAGTTATATAATTTAAATTCATTTACGCTGTGAAAATAATGAACGAGATTACTAAATAACATGAAACTTATTTTTTTTTATCTAAGCACTTATGAGGTGTAGCTATCGAAAATATTATTTTACGAAATTTCAAGTAAATGGAAAGCAAAAGTGACACTCTTATCACACTTATAACAGAGTAACAACTGCTTTGAGGAGCATTGTTTCGGATAAAAAGTGTCAGAATAATAATGTCTTCTTCCAAGATAATTCTCCCGAGACAATTTTAAGGGATAAAATATCGAGTAAAATTTTAAATATAATCATGCTTCCAAAAACTTACGACATTAAATATCGATATTCGAATAAAAAGTAATATATAATTTTGTAAGTAATATATAATAATGTATACATTACAAATAGTAATCTCTACTACTAATAAAGGAGAATGTGTGTCTGTCTGTCTGTGTGTGTTGGCACTCTACAGGTCAGACCGCTGGACCTAGAGCTACGAAATTTGTCACAATCATATTTTGTAGGGTGGGAATGTGCACCTCGGTGCCCTTTTTTTGAAATTTTAGTTAGAATTTTAATTAATTAAAAATTAAGTAAAATGTTGGCCTTTTCCCTTAATAAGTTTCAAAAATATTACAGTGCAAAAATTATCTTTACATCCATCATCTGAAAGTGCAAAAAATTACCTTGTCAATGATGTCAATTAAGTTGCCGTACAATGTTTTTTCGAATTTTAATAAATCTTTAAAAATATTTTTTGACATAATTTATAACAATACTTTTCATTGTTGCAACGCAATTCAAACTGTTTTCATTGTTTAAAGAACTATTTAATTGCATATTTCTCTTTCATTGTTGTAATCTGACACAATATCCTAATACATTTTACTTTCACATTTTATTTCATCAAAATTTTTGTGAAATCTTTAAACAAAGCTCTCCGAGATATTACTTTGCTTACGTTAAGAAATATGTCCATGAAGCTGAGTGGTTATGTTTGCTATGCTTTCATTCTTTTCTCAGCGTGTTTTAATCCAGCTAACATGCCACTGGCATAAAATATGCCGCGTCATTTTAATGTTGAAAGCAAATGCATATTTTACAAGAGGAATAAGAAAGTGAAGATATTGCCGACAACATAGAATTAGGGATTACATGACATGGAAAGTTATTTGACTCCATTAGGAACATTTTATATAGATAATGAACACGAGAGATCCAAGGTCGCTAATAGAACGTGGGTTAAATATCTACCACAATCTGGAGTTTAAAATTACGTTGCTAAGAGAACCATGAATATAAAATGATGCAAGATTCAACTGAAATCATATTCCCGGCGAACAAGCTGGTCTCCGAAGGCGGCTAGTATATAATAAACTATACATAATTTTGTGTGAAATAAATACTTATTAAATCCATAAAATATTATTTCATTGCGCTATTATAAATCTTGAAATTTTTTATGAACAAAAAATCAACTTGCATTTTATTAAGCAAACCAGCTGGCTAAAATATGCTTACAATCAAATTTATAAAATTCTATTGTTAATGCAAAAGTTAGCAGTTCGCAGAGAGCTGTGAGGTATCATATTACCTGCGGATGACGATGAAAGTGTTTCTACGCGTCTTGAGACAAGATCCAAAAATTTAAACGACTGTCGTTTTAAATTTATGGTTTCGTTACACAAACTATCATTTAACGTTGTTTGAAGCTAAAATTTGTTCAAATATATCAATCAATTTCTGAATACATTAGGATCATATTCAGGACTATTTATTTTAGCGTAATGACACATCTCGCATCTTTCTCCGTCCTATCTATCTCGCTTTGAACTATATTTACTTAGAAGTTCCGGTTATATTTTAAAGGATTTGGATATAAGTAGAATAATTCTTTAAAATAAAAAGAAAGTTATTTTAACTTTTAATTAATTACTGTTAATTAACTTTTTAAGTTTTAAAAAGTAACTTTACATTTTTTTCATCCTGCTTCATTTTCTTACTTTTTTATGCAGTCTTTAGATTTTTATTAACACCTAACCATTGCAGAAAATAGAAATAGCCTTTTTTATTCTTTAAATACTTTTATTTAAATTTACTTGTTTCATGTTTGTAAAGATGAAATTCTGTAGTCGATTTTTCACTCACTTCCTGATGTGCTAGTTTCAAATATTCTACAATTGGGTATTCTCGATGACAATATACTATTTTAAAATTTTCAGAACTTGATTATCAGTTAATCGATTAACTTAACCAATTTTGATTGCATACATGTGGTACCATCTGATAGTGAATTTGAGAAAAATTGATTTCAAGTTCTGTAACATTTATAATAATGAATTATAAATTAGTATGAAAAATAATTAAAATCTTAATTAAAAATTAAGATTTTTAGTTCACTAATGAAAACATGTCTATAAAGCCAGTTTTTAATTAGTTATATATTTTAATTTCATTCAGGCAGTGATATTTTTACGAAATACGCAGCTTCATATTTCTGAATGGCTTTGGTCGAAGACAAATATCTCAATCAACTACGCAGTATTATTTGCATGAAGCAGATGAGAATACATCAGGAGAGTTCATTCATCCAGATGCTCGAGTAAACTGCTTGATGGAACTGTATTTTGGGTGTATAATCAGCTGGTTGCACGACTGATTTGGCCTTCAAGGTGAACTAAAGGAATTCTTTCGAAAATGTTTCGTGCAGCTTGTGATAGAAATACAAATTACTACTTGCTAATTTATATGAACTTCATTGAAAATTTTTTTGCGTGGGTTTCATTTTAATGTTTTAGCAGAACTTTAGAAAAATTAACGAAACTAAAAATATTGGTTCTATTTATGAGAGAAAAAAACTATATTCTGTTCTTAGTGATAAAAATACATACAAAAACTACAGGTCAGTAAAAAACATTAATTGCTAAAAACAATCGTTTTTCATATAAACAAAGGTCGGTTTTCTCTTCATAAAAGGGAAAAAATAACCATTTATAAAACATCTCTCAAAATTCTGTATCTAATAGAAATGTAGTTATTCTATTAAATGCTTGATGATGCCATTTATTTTACCACTAGCTGATAACCCGGCGTTACTCGAGATCCATATTTTTTTCATATGCCCGCCTTATATGTTTTTTTCTACAAATACTGACACTAACTTCCCCAATATACGTAAATCTCCTTTGAATCCTTTCTTGCTGAATTAAAACTTTCAAATCTAGCCTTTCTATAACCTTATAGCTGATAACCTGGCGTTGCTCGGGATTCACATTTTTCATATGCCTGCCTCCGTTTTTTTTCTACATATATTATCACTAACCTTCACCAGCAAACGTAAATCTCTTTTGAATCCTTCCTGTTTGAATTAATTTTTTTAATTCTAGGTTTTTATTACCTTCAAACAGTGTGGTTTGAATGAAAACGCGAGAAGTTTGTGAAAAAATTTATTCGAAACTTTTAAACAATATATAGCGTATAAAAACTAATAAAACTTTAAAATGAACAATTATATTTACGATGTTTATAAATTAAAACACGGTACCATAGTATTTTGTTTTTCAAAAGAAAAAAAAGGAATAAAAATAAACAAAAAATATACAACAAACTGATAAATTAAACACCAGAAACATAACTTTTCTTCTTGTTCGTATTTGAATAATAATGAAGAAAAAAGAAACAAGGCAAAAACACCCAAATTTGCCACTTAAAATTAAATAAATAAAAATATAATTCATTTTTTTTAAAATTACGGCGTTAGCTTTATTTTGTTTTAATCCATCACTGTGCCAAATTGGGTCCCTGTAAATTAAACGGCTTGGACGTGCTTAAAGAAAAAATACCGAACATAAATACATATAAAAAAATTGCCCTTTTACATATATTGATAAACATTGCCTACTGGACTTAAGTAATTTATAATACGTTTGCTAAAAAAAAGAGAAAAGAATTGAATAACTATTTTAGCTATCTATTGCAGATATTTTTGTAATTCCTTTTAAAAATCTACAAATATTGGAATGAATTGCTGGATGTAGAAAAACGAGCGAATAACGTTTTTCAGTAATTCATATTCTTGTTAGTCACAGAAAGAGTAAAATTTTCTGAAAACACAATCATCATCTTTTTCACAAAACTTCTAAAACGAATCATCACAAAAGTAAACAGAATTGCGAATACGCTTTCAGAAACGACAGAAAAAAATAACAGATTGAATTACACAGATTCAAGTTGTTATTTATCTCGGGCTTTTTTCAACCGTCCTTTATTTTCAACAAACGGTTCATTTTTATAGTTTAAAAATAATTCCAATGCCCACCACTGTAAATGATACTGAATGAATTTAACGGCAAAATAAAAAGCGAATGAAATAAAAATTCAAGTGTGAATTTTTTTTATTTCATCATTTCTCCTTAAATAAAACTTATGAGAAAAATGAAAAATTTGTAAAAAGCACATTTTTATTAATGTACAGAAATGTGCAAAATAGCATTTGTAAAAATCTTGGAGATAAAAAAAATCATAAAAATTGTTTGTCTCTGTTTAGAAATATTCTAAGTAAACTTAATTTTAATCTCATTTATAATATATATTTTAAATTTCAATGAATATTTACAATTTTCTTTCTTATGATATTTATTGAAGCTTTATTTTCATATCGTGCTGATTTCAGCGTCACGCTTTTTACGATTTTCGTTTTCAGTTTCAGATTTTTGATTTAAAAAAAATACATTCTACATTTTTGTAAAGCGTATTTTTTAAAATTACATTTTGTTAGTGATTATTTTGTACCTTTTGTTCTTTAGTATATTTCATAATTCATTATTATAATTATAATGGAATCTTGTAACCAAAACTTTTTCCAATTCACTACCAGCTCACTATTTTCATATGGAATCAAAATTTAATTAACTCTACATCTCTGTGCAAAATTTCAGAACTTTAACACATGAGAAACTGAGTGAAAATTCGATTGCACAGTTTCATCTTTATAACCAAGAAAGGAGATAAATAAAAGCTCGTAACGAATAAATGCTTATAAGAAATTGCTTTTTATTCAAAGTTACGAACCAAAATAACAAATTCTTCGTAATCACACGAGAAAATTTCTTTTTTTAGTAATTATTGCAACTATTGGATTCTAAGAGTAGGCATTAAATTTTTCAGATGCGAACATACCAATATACTTTCTTTAGATTAAAGTCATCTCTAATTTGAATCTCCATTTCCATGTGATATTAATTTACTGTATTCCAAGAAAAATATACAAAATAAAAATTTACGAGTTCCTACCATTAAAATAAATTATAAAAATGCATTAATTCGTTACTACAATTTCTGGCATAAACTGTAGCAATGTTCAAAATTTATTTGCATTTCGGAAAATTAATATGTAATTCTAGTTATGAATGTAATTATATCTAGTCAAAATGAGTTCTTTTATTTACTTGTAAAAGTTTTTACAGTAAAGATTCTAGTATTTTTTTAACTATTTATGTCCAAACCATTAATGTAAAATATTTTTTTTTAGAAAAAAATTTTTTTGACACAAATAGTTCATTGCACATTAATCCAATGCATATGCTTAACATTCCTTTGATAAATCTATAGTAAAACATGATTTTTAATAAATTGTGCATATACTATGCTTAATTTTACCCAAATAGAAAAAATACCATTTTTGTAATAAAATTAGGAGCAGTCAAATGGATATTATAAAGAAAGTAAGCGGAGTGGAATAAAAATTTGGAATAGATTTCTAAATTTTTCTCCTCTCACAGATAGAATTAAAAGATATTTAAAAATTTATTTTAACAAAGTATTAAGCAAAGATTGTTTCTAATACGCTTGAAGATGTTACTCGGATTTTTCAAAAATGTTTCTGCAAAATTTCAAAAATGTCAGATCAGAACCGAGAAATTCTTATAGGAAGCATCCAAAAAAAGAGTACAACGATTTTGTTTGCACATATTTTTTCATCATATCTCGATGCATCATTCGTTTTGTAAAAAAGAAGTTTCTTATCACAGCACATAATTGAAAAATTCCACTCACATGGAAGAAATAAAATATCGTTTGATCATCATCGCTCCGAAACTTAAAAAAAAACATTATTGAAGCGAAAAATGGTTTTAGCTAAAAAGATATGAAAATCTAATTTTCTTCTTTTCTGTGACAACAGTCTTTTATAGATTATAAGTCTTTTCAATTTTCAGTTTCTTTACCATTTTAATTTTTGTAGTTTTAAATGAGCTATTTCATCTTTTAGACTGTTTTTATTTAAATTCCTGATTTTCTCAGGAATTATTTAATTTATAATTAATCTGGTTATCCCATTTCTTTTCGATCATTTATTAACTACAGTTTTCACTTAAAAATTTCAAATATGGATTATTTCAGTAATAAACCAATAGCAAATTATTTTAATCCCTTCTCCAAAAGATTAATTGAAAATCTATTTTGCAAGATGGGTACTAGTACTGAATCACTTTTTTAAAATTACAATTCCGTACAATGCGGAGATTATATAGCGAATGATATCTCATATATAACTTCTGTACCAAATATAGTAACTCCCAAAATTATTAGAACACTTTAATACTACCCAAATTTTGCGATATTTCCATTAAAAATAATAAATATTTCGGTTGGAAATTTTTAGACAAAAATATTCTTCTTCTTGCGCTTTAAATCTATGAGATTTTAAGAGAATTCTTGCAAAAATTATTTTTATCCATAAATGTATAAAAATATCTCGCCTAATTACTCAAACTCTTATAGAAAACGGATAAAAATCCTAATTATTTTAAAAAGGTTTCACCAAATAACTTTTAGACATTTATTACATTTCTCGATCATTTTTATTTCGTAATTCGTATTAAATTCTGCACTTTCCACAAAATGACGCAGAATACGAAAATAACAAAATTGCCTCAAAAATTAAATATTATAAAATTTTAATGTTCAGTTAATGAAACTGAATAAATATATTTTAATGAAATATGATAAATTGAAGGTATTTTTAAATTTTGAAGCAATTATATATTTTGGGAATCGAAGATATTTAATTAAGAGAATACTCGTATTTAATATAAGAATTTGATAAGAGTGTTTTAATATAAGAATTTGAGAGTGCAAAAGGCTCTCAAATTAAAATTAATTTCTAATTTGTAGCTATTTTCTATCTGAAAGTACATGCACTCAAAAAATACTTGGAAGCGCATTTTAATTAAATATATGGTATATGGAAACGTTTAGAATGAGTATTGTTTTAATATTTTCTTAATAAAAAAATTAATACCTTATCAAAATTGTGCCGTCTACGAAGTAACTCATATTCAGCATAGTCCCAGATATTCATATTAATTTAATTCTGATTTCGATTTAGCATTTGAGTACTCAAGTTCCAATTTATATCGGACCAATAAAAACTGTAATAAAAACTTTATATTATCTTATCCTTTACATAAATTTCCCATGATCTTATCTTAGGTGTAATAATAATATAAATTTTATGATGACGTATATATTCTAATTTTCACTTTCTGTTTGCAGATTTTAGTTTGGAGAATCATCAGTCTACAAATATGGCCAACTTACAAAAATATCTTTACGGTAAGTTGTAAGATAAAAATCTGCAACTTTTTAATTACTTTAATAATTTTAGTGTCACTGAAAAAATTTGCATATATTATATAAACGTAAAATTTGTGTCTTCGTTTTTATTTTGAATTGTAGAGCTTTAAAAACTAGTGCAAAGTAATATTTCAAAGTTTCTTGGCATTAAATGAATAAAATTCTCATTCATTAATTTTATGAACAGTTTATTTGTTGTGTTCATGGCAACAAACATGTTTGTAAAGAAAAAATTAAATTTGTATCTTTCATATTTTGTAATACAGGGGAATTTTTAAGCTCCGACTAATAAGTATAATTCTTTTAAAAATATAAAAAGGAAATAACTGACAAAATAATCTCGCTCGAAAACGGGACCCTTTTTTTTAACTGATTGGAATACCTGGTAATATTACGCAAATACACTGAATTTTAAGAAAATCAAATAAATCTGCCAACTTTAGACTTAAATCTTACGGAAGATTTTATATAACTATTTTCCTTGTTTTCCTCCGACTTGCTTTTTATTCATCTTTACATTTTTGACTTTGTTTATAATTAAGATTTTCTTTATCAGTAAATTTACAGCAGAAAATTATTATATCAGTTAAAGAAGTGGTGTGCATTTTCTACCTTTTATAGTCGATCGCACATTTAAAAAATCTCTTCAAAATAACAAGTGATACTCATTAGTGAAAACATGTCAAATAGAATTTCATAATTTTTCATTGAGGATAAATTTATTAAAATGAGAATTTTTCAAAATTATTTTTTCATCACCTGCAGAAAGATAACAGACGAAAAATTAAAACAAGAATTTTGTCAGCCTGAAAAGAACGAAATTATTTCGATTTTAATTTTTTCGAATTTTTGATTGCGAAAGAAATTGTTACGAGAAGGTCAGCATGAATTTTTGTAAATAACTTCTTACATTAAAGCTTTATTCTTACACCTTGTTTCCGTATAAACGTTTAATGTTTCTTTTTAAACAGATTTTTTTTTAATATTTCGGAAACTTTGGAACAATTATCCTCAAAATATCTGTGATAGCAATTTTAATAATCATTATACTTTTTATCTATTTATTCTTTCAATCGTTTATGATATATGTTATTTAATTGCATATTAGAGAAGACGTAATTATACCTTTTCCAAACATCAGAAACTAATAATTAAAGTTCTAGTCATCCATGACAAATGGCTTCCGCTCTACAAAAATGAAGATTTCTTTGATATGTCACTGAGTATTCCACCAAACGATATTAACTGCAGTATTTTTTTTATGAATATTCCATTAAATAGGTGTTTTCAATAAACCAAAGACGTTGCTACAATTCTCGGTATGGTTTCAACTTTTTCTACTGTTTAGAAAACAAAGAAGTGCAAGCTATCTCCTCTAAACAACGTAAAATGCCATTGTCACAATATAAGCCAAATATTTCAAATAAACCACGCCCATTTAAGTGTCTAACCTTGGTGAAAAATGCTGGTTAGTAAGTAACGGAAAATGGCGCTTCGTATTGTTGCTTGAATTTCTCACCCGTGGGGAACAATTAAGAGTCCATTGTTCTTCCGATCTGCCATAGACAGTGTTACTCACTGTGACCGTTACGAAAGCGAAACGAATTTCTTTTCAACAGTTGGTGTTCTTAACTGACATTCTTTTATTCCTTTCCCCGCCCACTTTTTTCCCATTTAGTGAATATCGCTTTTCTCATCATTTGGATTACAATGAGTAATTTCTTTCTCATTGTAGCTCTCATTGCTTTCAATGCAAATGAAATGCAGTAATCGTCGCTTTATCGTCGTTCCAATTGATAAAATAAACCAGTTTCACAGCAGCTCGAGTATAACGGTCTGCCTAAGAATCTTGTTGGCTTATTCACATTTTCTGTAATATTCAATGCTAACATGAGCGCTTTTTCAGTCCTAGATAAAAGCCAATGGTAGTTTGTGGTGAGATTGGAATCATTTTATAATTTTGACCTTCTCGTATGAGAAGTACAGTAAAACTCCCGGTTATTCGAAATGCCTCTGAAATTCCAAATCGTAAAAACACATACAGTATGCACGAGATTTTTGTGCTACGGTATCCCCACTTTTTCTGTTAAGCCTCCCCGAAATGGTCAATGATTAATTTTAGAATTCTAAAATTAATTAATGGGTATTAACAATATAAATTACGATGTTACCTGTGTCTGTCAGGCACATTGCACCCGACGGAGGGTTACCTTTAATAAATAATATGAGTATATGACCTACAAAGAGAGTTTTGAATTAGTTTCACACTTAAAACATTTCAGAATTACTGACCGTTATTAGATACAAAATAGTAATAGATGTTCATGGCTTAACCGAAGAAATCGTTATGCGAAACTCCCCCCTCCCTCTTTGGTTCGGTTAATAGGGGCTGTACTGTATACTAGCTGCGTGGCCTGGCGTTGCAAGTGGCGAAGAAGAAGTGAGGTCACGTGACACATGCCCAATATTCACTCCTAAATGAATAAGGAGAAAAGAGAACAACGCGTCGAAAGTATACTTATTTAAAAAATCAAAAATAGTTATTTTGTAAAAAAAAAAAAAATAATACCGTGTTCTAGAGAAATGGATGGTCTATCCGATTCCGGAATTAATTTTTGCCTGACTTTAGTACGGATGGAAAGATAGTTGCGCTGCCCGGCGTTGCACGGGCTATCTCGAATAATGCGTCATTCTCTGGCGGAGAGAAGAAGTGAGATCAGTGACACATGCCCAACATTCTCTATTAAATAAATAAGAAGATAAGAGCGGTTCAAACATTCCGTCCGCGAAAACGCGTCGAAATCGACTTATTTTTAAAAAATCGCAGGAAAAAAATGCAAAAATAGAATGGTCCTGGCCAAATGAATGGTCTATCAGATTCCGGAATTATTTTTTGTCTGACTTTAGACATGACGAACTACAGAGATGACGGCATAACAGATGGCAGCTGACTTCCTCTTTAAAGGCTCTGTCGAGCCCTTCCTAATTTTCAAGATGATTTCTTCCATTAGAAAAACCAATGACTCGGGCACGCTGGTATTGATATTAGAGAATAATTTAGTACTGGAAGGATAATTATCTGTCTCACATAATGCAGAACGTATATCTTGAAGAATAATTTCGACTGCTTTCTGCACCAGTCTTAACAGTTCTTTTTGAGGATCAGATCTTCTATTTCCGTACCATGATTTACTTAAAACATTATAGCTTGTTTCACGAAAGCAGAAAATGGTGGGTCCTTTCACTTTGTTAGTAATCACAAGTCTATCACCGTACCACTCAGAAAGCTTATTCTTAATAGTTTTTTGATCAGGCTAAGTGTCAAAATTACCAATTGCATCTTTTAGTTCAGAAAGGTAAACTGACAGTCAATTCTTATTCTCAATGTATGAAAAATTTTTGTCCATTGTCTGAAATATAATTTCGGTTTGGAGTTTTTAATTAATATCTTTTTAACTAATAAGTAATTTCGGAATTTAAATGGTCAAAATGGATTCCTTGGATTCCTTCCCATCTTTTGGTACTTTCGGCGCGATTCTCCGTTCTGCAATTCATTAGAAAATAGCCTCACATACATACATACATACACGTAACATAAAAAATGATGCTTGTAAAAATAAAAAAAAATGTATTGTTTCAAGCGTTCATTCATTTTGAAGTTTTTAATTAATATATTTTTAACTAATTGTAATTTCGGAATTTAAATAGTCAAAATGAATTCCTTGGATTATTTCCCATCTTTTGGTACTTTTGGTGCGCTTCTCCGTTCAGCTGTTAATAATTGTTTTAGCATCACATACATACATGCACGTCGAATTTTAATAGTGTAGATAAAGAAAAAGATTTATAATTGTCAAAAAAATTTGAGCACAAGATGTTGATGACAGTGATGTAGCCAGTTTAGTTTAGTTTTAGTTATATTAACGTCCCGTTTTGAAGCAACACGAGGGCTATTTTGGGACGAACCTCATAATTTTGAGCCGCTGTCAGATGACGAGGACGACACCTGACCTGGCACCACACGCTCTCCAAACCTCCGTTCTGCGTCACAATTTCCATGATAATAATGCTTACTTGTAAAATAATATAAGAAGTCTTTCCTACTCCTCTGCCACTGCTTTCCATAGTTTTAGGTCTACTCTTTTCAATTGTCTAAACTTAAATAAATCCGCACCAGTTTCTCGTTTTATTCTTTTCAAGAATTTAATACAGGACTTAGATATATGGTTGGATTTTTTTTTGTCTTGATGGAGTTTTACTACTTGATGAGAGAGTAGGTAAAGAGATTATATCTCTTTGTTAAATATTGGCAATAAAATATCTTTTTTGATAATATAAGGAATTCATTGTTATGTTATAAAAAAATTCCATTATGTGAAAAACCGGTAACCATAAATCTTGGCTAAAAATTTCTTTAGGTTCTTTGTATCACAAATTTTCAAAATTTCTCTTTCTTCTTTTACAGAATTAAATATGTCTTTTATTTATTGAAGTTGCTTCGATACATCAACGTTTCATAGAATGCCGGCAGATAAATTCTTCTCACACGGAACTTTGCATTGAACTGTATATTTTGAATCTTGTTTAAAAGAAAGAATAAGAAAATATTTTTGAGCATTTTAAAATTCGAATTACTACTTATTACACTATTTAGAATTCAAGCTGAGTAATTTAATAACTTTGCAACAGTTCTTTGACTGTTTTAAAATGAAAGATCTGACCTTAAAAGTATTCGTAGAAGTTTACTTTCTAGATAAGTTTCAGAATTCCTTTTCAGTAGATTACAAATTTTTACGTGTTTTCCCACACAATCTGTCTTTAGCTATACTAATTACATGGCTTTTACAGAATTCTTGAATAGCAGAATAAGAATATTTCTCTTCGGAAAAAAAACCAAAAACACTGAAAAATAAAACTTTTTGAAACCAAAAGATTGCTGTTTTATACCTATAAAAACTTTCAAAAATGTACAAATATCTTGCAATATTTTCGTTCAACATCAATAGTAACGTGTCAACACCAACAACAAAAAAATATGGAAAATATCTTGGAGTCTTTTTATGAAGCTTCATTGTTTAGAGATAAGAATCAAGTATGGATTTTGAAAACGTAGTTCCTCCTGTCAGAAGATTTGGTCAAGGTTTCCGACAGATCGACAATTTTGGTATAAAGAGCACATCCATCTAGCTTTTAGTGTTTTTTAGTGTTCACATACAAGCGGGAAGACAGATGCCTGGATATAATTCCAAATATTGCTTTTTTCGGACACAAAAGTTATCGAGATTCTTCAAAAGCTTGAGGTCGATACTTTTTGAAAATTATAATAATTCCTCTGTGTTATTTATTTTTATTTTCTATGTAATTAATTATATTTCAAAACTTCTCTACAATATTCTTCATGTAATAAAAATTAAAATTATCGGAGCATTTTACCAGTAAACTTTTTCTATCTCTCAGTAATTTGTTTAAATGTGTTTTCACAAATTGGACCAGAACGATCACAGTCAATCCAAAACGCTCAGAAGTCTAGGAATACAGACAAATAAAATGTTTACCTTGAGAATTTAAATCGACACGTCTTTTTAAGTTTCGAATGAGGTCACCTGAAAAAAAATTGATACATGACAGAAATTCATTTAAAATTAAGAGAAAAGAATGGAAAATACTGGTACTTTTCCGTTAGCCGGGCTCAAATGTCGCCAATTGTGAACCAATTTCGCCAAAATTTGGCGGAATTCTGCATTATTTGGCGCAAAAGTACCAAAATACTTTTAAGTACTCTAACAAATTTTCCTAGAATAGGGTGGGATATTAAAAACTAATGAAAATAAATTTAGTCTTTGAAGTTCCAACTAAATTGAAAAATTCTCTCTAAAAAGTTAAAATTGTGTTTTGAGTTTTATTAGGAACCAAGCTAAATTTGCTTTGTTACTTTAGCCATTGAGTTTTTTTCAATACACTTTTTTGATGTTACTAAAAAAAGTTAAGATAATTGGCTTTAAGAATTCTTATATTTCTTTTAAGAAAAGAGATAAAAGATTCAAGATATTTCTAAATATGAATTCTTAGTACAAAACTCTGTTTTATGTTTAACGATGTTAATACTTTTCTAAAGTTAAATGAATTGCCGAAAATTATTGTATTTTTGTTAAACTTACAAATAATAGCAGTTATATTTTTGTTAAAGTTACAAATAACCAAAGTTACATTTTTATAACATTTATAAATATTTGCAGTTATAACATTTCAGAGCAGAAATTGTAGTCATCTATTTATTTAAATTTGCTTTCACGTATAAAAAGTAAGTATAAAAAGTAAGTATAAAAGTAATCGTCTAAAAATTCGACTTCGGGATATTTTAAACTTCCCTATTTTAGACCTCCTTAACCCCTTAAGGATAGAATTTTTTTTTTTTATTTTTGCTACGTAATTAGATGACCCTCCTGGTTTGGAAAGGAGTTTTCGTTTTCATTCATCTAAGAAGGCATAGAATACTTGAGATGCTTATGGATTCTACGTAATTTTTGTGTCAAATTATAAAGCTAATTAGTTATTAAATGTTAGTTTATAAGCTTAAAAATGCGATAATACGATGCACGTCAATATGACTTAAGGGGTTAAGCCGCACTCCCCAAAAAACATTTTATTGAATCATGTCTACTGCTCGTCTGTCAGTGCATGAAATGCTTTTATGTTATATATTTCTGTCTAGGAACAGGTTAACTCAGAAACAGAAAGAGCTAGATGAATGAAATTTGGTATGTGATCTTTACATCAAAATTATGAATTATCACATCTTGGACAAAATCCGTCAAAGGGATGTCTGTCCGCCTGTGCGCGTGTGAATACGATAACTCGAAAACGGAGAAAGCTAGATGGCTGAAATTCGGCATGCGGTTTTATCACCAAAGTTGCAGGTCTGTATTAAAATTTTGACCTAATCTCGCGACGCTTTGACTATCTATTGATCTTTCAATCCGTTTGTATGTGAAAGCTTCATCTCAAAAACGCAATAAGTTAGATAACTGAAATTTGGATGTGGCAAATTGCACATATGTATGAAGGTTCGGAACAGTGGCGGCGAGTTGGCAGTGTGGGGGCAGGTCTCCCACCCCTAATTTTGCAGAAAAAAACCTAATTTTGATTTCATTTTAGCTGGCTAAGACTAGATAATACAAAAAAAAAATCAATAGTGTCCGGGAAAGCTATCTAATTTTGAAACTAAATTTTATAATTCTTTTGTCTACACCGTCTACTCCCAGGTACTTTCGGATGATTATAAATTTTTTTGACGTCCCTCTCCATTTTTTCCACCCAATCGCCGCCACTGGTTTGGAACCTGTCGGTCAGCGGGAAGAATCTCAAAATGTATACTCGAATCTCTTCAGTATACGACGGAGATAAACACAAAGAGCGCCATTTTATGGAAGCACACGTCTTTAGAGTAAGCATTGTGAACATCTTTATTGAAGTGTTTTAACCCACAGTTCCTCTATATGTTTCAAAATTAGGAAATTAATTAAGCCCCTTCTAGGTTATAAAATTGTTTTCTTGTGTGTTTGATTTTGCCGTCCCTTTCGAAGTGCCGCCCGGAGCGGACTGCTCCCTCTGATCTGCTGTAGCTACGCCACTGGACGCGAATTTTGTCCCGAACCTTTCTGCACACAAAGTTCTGTAACTATCTCTCTCGTCCTCTTTTCACTTTAATCTCCATGGTAGACTTTCATTAAAAATGAGCTTGTAATCGTGTTCCCCGGACTGCTACATAAAATAGTTGTTTTGTTAAAATGAAATTTCTACTTGGATTCCGATTCCTCTGTTTTAAATACAGTGACGCAAATATATGTTTATTGCTGGTTGTCTTTTAACAAAAATTATCCTTTGCTATTTTTCTTCTTTTCCTTAAAAAAATTAAATCTTATCGTTTTTTACATTCATTTCGAAGCCTTGAATAAATTTAATAAAAGCAGTTTAGAAAAAACTTATTTGTGTATTAAAAAGCAGATTTTTTTATTCTAATTAATACTCTTTAGTTCTTAATATATGGTTCATTATTATAAATATTATGGAGTCTTGAATTCAATTTTTCTCGAATTCATTATCAGATGGTGCCACACATAAGGAATTAAAATTTAGTTATTTTGTTCTATCTGTTTCGAACGGTTTTAAAGTCATCGTTGTAGACAGACAAACATAATTCCATAAATGCGTTTTTCGTACTCGGAGAGGTCTAAAACTTGGAGATTCATCAAATTCTTGAGGTCATTTTTTGACGATTACAATACTCACTCTTCGTACACCAGATGGCAAAAATAGTTGACAAAACCACACATTCCAAATTCATTCCTTTTCAAGTATAAATAAACAAAGCTGACAGAGACAAACAACTTTACTGAGATACCAGCATGGTTTTATTCTTCTTCTGGCTACAGAAGACAAGTTTAATGTTGCTTGTTGTTCTGGGTGCATGAGAACATGGATTCTGTTTTTTTTTTCCAGTTGCTTTTGAAGCAGGAATACAAAACAAAGAAAATTAAATATTTATGCATAAAAAATATAAATATATCTGTCAGTTTTTTAGTGTAATTGCTGTATCGATTAACAATTTATCAAGCTGCAACATGAATTGCGCTGACATCTTTCAAAAGTATCTCTCTTCCACATCGTCCAAAGTCGTTACAAGGGGCTGAGATGACTGATGGGTCTGTCCCTGCACCATTACTTTGAAAAAACACGAGAATAATAACAAAGCTATATCAAGTTCTATGGAAAAAAAATATGGGAAACTTACGTCATAGTCACAGATGTTTTGATGAAGAACTTGTTGAAACAGGAACAAATTTAATGAAAACAGTTTTTAAAATCACACTAAAAAGGAATTTTTAAAAATATTTTTTTTTTACTTTTTATTCATTAATTTATAAATCATTATAAATATTGTAGGATCTTCAAATAAATTCTCAAATTCACTACTCGGTGGCACTGCACATATAGAATCACGATTTAATTCGATTAATTGGTGAACTGACATTGAGCATCGAAAATGTTAAAATAGTGCATTTTAATCCTGTAAACACAAGTGTATAAAATTTGAAAAGTCTAGCGTATCAGGAAGTGGGGGAAAAACTGGTCACAAAATTCCATCTTTACAAACACGAAACAAGTCAAGTTAAATAAAAGTGTGTAAAAATAAGAGCCAAATGTTATAAAACAGTCTTTTAAAATAGATATTTTTATGAAGATGCACTATTTTAGACTTTAATTAGTTAAACTTTCTTTACAAAAAATAAAATTTGGTCATCTGCTCTTTCATTGAAGAAAGATTGTCTCTTATTCTATACAGGGTGATCTAAAGACTTCCGACAAACTTCAAGGGGGAAAAACAAATCCGTTGAGTACAGGTACATGCAACTGGAAACATCACGTGCGCGCACAAGTGATGGAGATGGAAAAAGAACCTCTACTTATAATAAAAGGTCGTGTGTGTGAGAGCGCTCTACAGGGCAGAGCGTCGGAATTAAAGTTGATAAATTTAGTTCATATATACTTTTGGTGGAAAGGTGGGAATGTACACCTCGAAGGGAATTTTTCAAAATTTTAGTTAGAATTTTGACTAATTAGAAATTAACAGAAATTTTGGCGTTTTCCTTCGAAAAATACTATTGCATCAAAACCATTTTTACACCATCTTAAATTTCAGAAAATTAACATTCCAATAATACCACTTTGGTCTTTATGCAATTTTTCCTCTGATTTTTAACAAATTTTAAAATTAATTCTAAGTTGTTGTTTGTGACAATACTTTTCTTTGTTATAATGAAATTGAAACCAATTTCCATTTTTAATAAAACCATTTGAATCGCATCTTTATTCTATTATTAAAGCTATGATGAAAATTGCTTTTTCATTAAAAATTGCTCCCTCGAAAATTTTACTTTCACTTTTATTTCGTAGTAAACACCATGCAGTAATATACCTTTAAAACTATTTGAATTTCTTTTGTTGTTTATCTGAAATGTCTAAGTTTTATTTCGTGTTTCAGCATTTCAAACTTCCCGATATATCCTGTTGGTATATATTACAGTCTTTTTAAGATCTGTCTTTCAGTTCGAGCTTATAGAATTTTTAGATTTTTATTTCACTTTAAATTTTTTACTAATTTGTATAGAACTGCCGAAATATTTCCACACACTGGCCTAAAATTGTACCGGTTAAATAGCTATCATAACCTGAAGTTGAGAATAGTACCAGTTTATATGAAACACAACTGATATTCCGGACGAGAGAGATGGTCTCAAAAGGCGGTTATTAAAAAAATTAATGAATTCGGATATTATTTACAAAGCAGATTTATTAAAAAATTTGTCTATGTAATGTTACAGAAGGAGTTCAACCACAGTGAACTTTAATAATGAAATATCCCGTTTAACACAGTTTTTGGTGCGAGTTCTTAAACAGTTCATGATCATCTTTACGCGCACGAATACCTAATCTCATCAGTAATTTTCCATAAAAAGAAACGTCAATACCTTAGGACTCCTCACTGAATTTTATCTTTGGAAAGAAAAAATAAAGAATTCGAGGTTTACTGAGAATTTAAAGGGCAGAGATTGTTGTGGGCGCAGATTCAAAATTACATTCTTCTTTCATGATTTCTCTCCTACAACTGTCGTTTCTCGGCTTTTAGTCGACAGTTTCTCGTTTCGTAACTCTTCGTTTGGTCAGAAGGAATTATTTTCCCACACGGCTACGGAAGACTTTTATTTACCCCAAAAGACACTGTTTACCCCAAAAGCATTAAGACACGGTTCAGTGAAAAGAAAGAGTAGAGAAAGCAATCGAAGAATAGATTTGATAAATACAATTGTGGAATGTGTGTAGGATTCCATTTTCTTTCAGATAGTTTTTCCTTTCTCTCTTTCTTCTACAAGTTTAGTGATAGTATGAGTAAGAATGAACATAGGAGAAAGAATTTTTTTCCTTCAGTTTATGTGAATGACTATTGATTTATTTTTCACAATGATTTTTCATCTGAAAATTTATCTTTTTAAAATAAAAGTTTCCTTTTCGCTTTTAATAATTTTTTTAGCAGCATCTTTTACATGAACATGAACTTTTATGATGAACATAAAAATGTCGTCTGCTAGAAGAGAAAACAGTATTATTGTTCGAAGATTTGAGAATCTGACGATAAATAAAGAATTATTTTCATAAATAAATGAATGTGTTGCGATCTGATAGAATCGATAGTGTTTTTGATTTCTATTTTCAAACTTTAAATTGCTTGATAATTGATTTGTCTTTTTGACTCATAAAAAATTTAATTTTTTTACTTCATTCATATGAAAAATTAAAATCAATAAAATTGAAAAAAGTACGTGCAACTGATATAACATGTTTTAGTTAAAAAAAAACTTAAATAATACTAAAGATTTTTAAAAATTTTAATAATCTCTATTAAGCATCCTCCTTCAAAATCAGGTTAAAAATTAAAACTTGCTGTTTAGAACTGTAAAAAGGGACACTTATTACTATGTTTGAATAGCCAAAGTAATGTAATAAAAATAATCCATATTAAAGAGTTTTATTCAGACCCATAGTAACTAGCAGAAGACCAAATTTTAGATAATCAATTTTTCCGATACAAAGATTTATTTTCAGTTAAAAATTTAATGTCAGTTCCGGAAATCAACTTAATAAAACAAAAGAGTATAAAAACCAACATAATTAATTATTTGAGTTTATTTACATCACAACTGCAGAAAGATTTTGCACATTTTATCCCACCTGAGTATGATAATAAAAATAAATAAATCGAAAATACTAAAAAATTATAATATATTTTTATTAAGTATTCAATACTAGGAAAAAAATGAAAACATTAATAAAATCTTTCACAGAAAATGCGTAATTCGTAACAATAAATCTATTAACAATATATTCCATATTCAAATTTCCATAATAAGCTAAGTGAAACACACATAAATTGAAATAAGAACACGACAATTAATATAATTCTCTATTTTGGTTTCTTTTCAAGAGGATTCTTTTATTGTATAAACCGCCAAATTAATATCTTTTCAAAATGTAATATTTTCACAATAGAAACATCGGGAAACAAAATGTTTTCAAAATTTTTGATTTCCATGTTCCAAAAAAGCAAAAATGTTTAATATAATATCCTCTGCTGAAGGAAGGAAGGAAGCAATGGAAATAGTTGAAAAATTTCCCGTTTCAATTATTTTAAAAATTAATATATTCACAAAATGGTTGCTATAACATCAATGGAAGAGAAAAAAGAGATACAGATATCTAAAAAAAATCGTGTAGACAGCATACTTCATGTTCTATCTACTTCTAATCTGTGTGAAATATTCTTGAACCAGACTAAAGCAGCAAGCTATCTAGAATTCTTTCGAAGAATATTCTGATCTCTTAACAAATTATTGATTTTATTAAGTTATTCATGAAATTTACATTTATTAGAAATGTAATTCTTTACACAGTAAAAACATTTGTAACAGGAAATTTTGGAAATTTTGTGATTTCCATTTAAAAAAGCGCCGAAAAAATTAAATATATGATCCTGTTCTGAAAAGCAACAATGGCATATCTCAAAGAATTTACTGTTTCAGCAACTTGGGAAAATTTAGACATTCACAAAATACATACTACAACGCCAACGCATCAGAAAAAAATGCATTCAGAGTTCTATTATTTAAAAAGAATCGTCTGCGCAGCATTGTTCGTGTTCTATGCCACCTCTAAACTCTACAGAATATTCTCGAACCAGAGGAAAGCAGCAAGAACGGGCAAGTATGTCCAGAAAGTTCAAAGAAGTGATTTTTATTTGTTAGGTCCGAGAGAAGAAAAGTTGGGTTTTTATGTCATTGCTGCTGCACGCTTCTAGTGGGTGGCCTGGGACTTCTTTTCCTCAGTATAAGAATGGAAGAACCTTAAGATGAGTAATCCTCCATCTTCGATGGTGAGCTTAAAGTAGCGAGTGGTTTCGAATGACGAAAAAAAGAACGAAGGAAAAGGGCATTCGAATTCGTAGCAGTTTTGTTCGTGTTCTAGGTGAAATAAAAAAAGGAACAAAAAATGCATTTAATCTTTACTAAAGATTACACAGAACCTTTGCTGTGATTTTGATAAAAACTTTTTTTTATTATTTTGTACTGGCAAAGGAAAGGGTGTCTTTGCTAGAGAATTTATTTTTTCCCCGCCAACTGAAGATTCAACTACAAAACCCCAAGCCTCCAGTGGAAATGTTGAAATAATTATTTTTCTTTCCTCATTGGGTTTTATGTAGCTAAAAAATTCGTTAGAGGTGATGAGAAAAAAAATGAGTATGTTATTGTGGAAAATTAATTCAAGTAGACGCGTTTTTTCTTTTGTATACATATTAGAAAACAATTCAATAATTACGACAGGTAATCAAAATTTTCTTTATTTGTAGATTTTAAGATTCATATGCTTTTGCGACATCATAACAAGAAAGTTTTAGAAAAAAATTTAGTTTCTGAACGTATTAAAAGCTACAGATCTAAAAAGACTTTTTTGAGGAACACTTCAAAATACTCGAAAAAGAAGTTTCTCATACTCTAGAACCACGGTTCCCAAACTTTTTTTCCCTCCCCTACACCTTGATTAATCTTTTTATTTTTGAGTACGGTCTACTTCATATCCCCCTTTCCTCCAACCATTCCTTCGCTCAAAGTAGTTTTTATTAATAATGTTAAGTGCTTAGGTTAGCTAAGAGTCAAACGACTCGAATTAAGTTAATGACATT
>BGPR01002136.1:131466-193680 GCA_013235015.1 Araneus ventricosus
ATAAAACCACATCCCAAATTTCATCTTCTAATTCGTTTCATTTTTGAGTTATCGTGATACTTTGACCGATTTCGTCCAAAACATGATCAAAATCTAAAATTTTGGTAACAAGACCGCAAAATTTCATTAGCCCAGTGGCTAATCCAGGATTTGGGTCTGGGGGGGCGCCCCACCGAGGTCATAAAAATTTTGAATCGCCGTGACGAACGTCAAACCTTATGGCTTATGTAAACCAAAACACTTTAACTTTACAGACTTTATTTACCTGACAATAAGAAACATAAAGAACAATACAAAACTTTCGATAATTTAATAAAAAATATAACGAAATAACTACCCAAAAAAATGTCTTCGACCACGTCAGCGCTACAAGTACAAGTGGAATGACTAGAAAAGTAGGAACATTTTTGAACCTGTCAAGCCAGAAAGCAATGCTGTCAGGTTTTTATTATATTTTTTGAAAAAAGGGAAATTCAGAACAAAGAGTTGTAAAGATTTTAAATAAAGTCAATATTTCTGGCTTAGCGAGGGGGGTTCAGCCCCATAGCCCCCTCTGGATTCGCCACTGCATTAGCCTCATTCGTTCTGTGTTTGAGTTATTGCGTTCATAGACGTACAGCAAGATATACTTCTAAAAATGTTTTTTTTCGGACTCAAGGGGTCTAAAATTATTTTTAAAAAAGATTTATCAAAATCTCGAAGTCGGAGAATTTTCTTCTGATAACAAACAGTAGCGGCTCGTGCATTGTATCTCTGAGGGTACTGAAAGTTATACTACGATGAGCGGTGGTACCTTTCGGCAAACTTAAATTTTACCTTCTTAAATTAATTTTGAATAATTTAATTATTAGTTAATAAAAAAATTAGATTTTTGATTCGATGTAAGTTTTAAAAAAGATATTGTAATTAAGTAATTACTAATTTTAAGTAATTTTAATTACAAATTAAATTTCAAAATAAAATTTCTTAATTATATTTCCTGCAATCCTTACTCTCGTTGATAAAAAAAAATTATGCAATTACGGTTGAAAATGAAAAATCACGAAAGTGTAACGTTGAAATAAATATACATCTAGAAATGTTATTTTCATATTTATTTACAAAAACAATTTTATGCTACAATATTTTTAATTAAATTTTATTTATCAATAATTATCTTTCAATTTTTTTATTTATTTTCAAAGGACAGGGTCAGACAAGGTTTCTTTTTTGTTGGTTAATAACCACCCGAAATTCCGGATACCAGTTTTATTTCTGATTTAATTCTCTGTAAATTAAGATTTTCAAATTTAATTTCCTCTGAGTGGAGGCGTTAATAAGCTTTAAGTCTTTTTTCCGATTGTTTTGGCTGTAACATACTTTGAAAATAGTAAATTTGATGTTTCTATTTTAGCAGATTTGATTGTTTATCTAAAATAGTTATAATTCTGTGGTTCTCTTTTCAAATGACTGACAAGAATGATTTGTTATCACTCTTTTTCGCAGTGTACAGTATCTAAACCAGCGGGAGTGGTCTCCCCTACACTTTCTCGTATACTTGCCCAAAAAGGTGCTGTCCCCCCCGAGTGGATAAAAAAATTCGAACCTACTGTAACCCAGAATCCAATGACTATCAGAAGGTTTTTCATTGTAGATTATAGTGATTGAAAAATATCTAGGTAAAGAATCAAATTCAAAGAGATGCTTACCGATTTTCCGCTCTTGCAGGCTCAAGGACAAAGTGACGTAATTCGCTCCATAGCTTTCGCGTGCACAGAGATTGCTTCCAGTACGCATGCGCGTGGAGATACGGATTCGTTTCAAAAGCAAAAAAAAATGAATATGCAATTTGAATACCTGTTTTTTAACCGATTGAGATGAAAATTGTGTACAGATTTGTAATTAATGTTAGCATCCGTGATACCAAGTTTTATTTATCTAAGCCAAAGGGCTTATGAGATATAATTTTTACAAGTATGCGATTATACAGACCGACAGACAGTCAACGCTTTGACGGATTTGGTCCAAACATTGATACGGACCTATATTCATGATGATAAAACTGTATACCAAATTTTATTCATCTAGCTATTCAAGTTTTTGAGTCATAGTGTTCACATGACCGTGGACAGACAGACAGACTTCCCGCAGACGGATTTTGTCCAAAATTTGATAAAAACCTACAAATTATGTGTAAAGATGACATACCAAATTTCATTCCCGTAGCTATGAGAGTTTTTGAGTTATCGTGTTCACAGACACACAGACAGACATCATTTCAAAATTGTGTTTTTCGGACTCAGGGAGGTCTAAAACGTGGATATTCGTCAAAATCTCGAGTTTGAATTTTTTGACGATTACAATACTTTCTCTTTGTATACGAGAAAGTAAAAACTTACATGGCTAGAGAGATAAAATTTGGTGCACAGTTTTATCATCAGAAATGTAGATCCGTATCAAATTTTGAACTAAATCCGTAAAAAGTGTTGACTGTCTATCGGTCTGTATAATACCATGCTTGTAAACGCTGTAACTCATAAATGCAACGATTTAGATAAATGAAATTTGCTATGCGGTCTTCTAACCTTGATTGTAGACTTGTGTTCACTTTTCTTTGGTTTCAATCAGTTACATAAAAGGCGTTCAAATCGCATATCTACTTTATCTTTATCTTACTATGACGCAAAAATACGCGCCATATTGTTTAGCGACGCACGACCTTCGTAAACTTGGCGCTTCTTGGCGTATACTTCGTATACGAGAAAGTAAAAAAAAGTCTCCTTACAATGAACTGCTCAATGACCGATGCCTAAATTCTCTGGGCATTTATCGTTATCTGCTAATGAAAATTTTCTGTAAGGAGTAATCGTTTTATATGAATGAAGTTACTGCCTAGAACAATACGAAACACGTTTGGTGTCTTAAAATAAAAGAAACTAATACTTGTAGTACATCATAACAATCCTAACAAAACACTTAAATTTTACAACTTGTTTTCTTCATTAAGAGCATTAATACATATGCTGACTTTCAAATGAACGACGCGTGCACAACTTTTTCAACAGACGACAATTTTAACTGAATTACAATAAAATATTCAACGATAAACCAAATAAAATTTAAAGGAAACAAAAATGTAAAATTTTAACGTACTAATAATGTCTTCGTCGTTCTTTTCTTTATTTAATTGCTAGATTACATATACTCTTTAGAAATACAAAAAAAGAGTTAAAAAAGAAGTTAAGAACACTAATAATAATTGCTCAAATTAGCAAGAGGTTTTTTGAGCAGACGGTAAAAAAATTAAATTAATTAAATAACATATTCGTCATATTTATTTAACAGTTTCGCTTCTTCACGAGTTTTTTTATTCTTTTGTTTTTTAAGTTCCAAGAATTCTTGTTTACGAGTTTTTTAGCTCTTGCTTCAGCTCCAAAATTCCACAGCTAGGTTTTACCAAACACCATCTATCATACAAAATGTTCACATTCTTTATTGTTTTAGAAGAAACATCCCTAGAGCATGGAATGGATTAGTTATCAAACGACGCAAATAATAAATGTAAAAGATGAAGGTTGGAGAGATTTTTATGTATTAAATACTTTCTGTTTTGAGAATACATGTTTTCTTACCATCTAGAGTCACATTTCTTCTATCATTAAATCTTAATTATTCCTAATTAAAGTGTACATCTTTGCGTTTTGAAATATGCATTTCTATGAAAATGAAATTAAGTTCAAAAATTAAAGCTCTTCTCGTCAAAATCAGTTAACTCGACTTCGCATTCCATTGCATTTACTGATTTCGAGAGTAACTGTCAACTTAAATTTCGTAAAACCAAACAAAAGAGTTAAATATTTAGATTTAAAAAGCTTCTCACTGTTACAGAACATCATGACAAAGTTCAGAGCAGAGATTATATTCCAAAATCTAATGGGATTTATTAATACATTGCGATTGCATTTTAAAGAGAAGATTTTTCACATGGAATTTTGACATGCTCAGATGTTAAATTAAAAGCGTTATTCCATGGAAAATCTTCAAAACTTTTCCCTCGTGGTATTAGTATCATACTAATGATTCTTTACAATTATCTCGAATACACGTAGACTTCGATTTACATAGTAGATGGATTTCCCGAAACTGCCATGTTAAGCGAAATAATGCAGATTAAATTTAAATTTCTCTACGAAAATGCAGTGTTTCAAAAGACGTGTACGCACTCTGCGTAACCGTTACAAAAGAAATTAATAAGATATATCAAGGTTTCATGACAAATTAATCAATGTGTTAATTCTCGTCAAAATTAATTTATTAATTAGTTTCAGTTACGAATTTATTGAAGGCCCATCTTGATGGAAATATACAACACTACAGTGAAAAAATTGAGCCCACGATGGCCCACATACGATCCTTAGGGCAATAGGGTCTCGAACCCGCTGTCGTCCGATCCTGATGTTCTACGTCAAGGTTACTTAGACCCAGATTTCAACACTGAGAAATAAAAGTTTAACTGCTTCAGCAGGTTTATAGCAATCATTTCCATGATTAATAGTATCGTACCTAAACATACCGTTTTAAAATTGTCATCAGAAAGAAAATAATAAAACTTCTCCGAAGGGACTCCGTTTAGATCTCCGTTAATAAACAGACAAAAGTGGTTTTGTCTCTTTCTGTTTATTTATTGGGTATGTTTTTCTCTTCAGCATAATTTCCGTCTTCTACTTACTTCTATGTAGATAATCCTATGTAGTTTCTTAAATAAAATTCCCGTGCCTTGCCCATCAAACCGTTCAGTGACCGGTCTGGTCACGGGTACGGGGGTAAGGGACATCGTTCTGTTCTGTTCACAAAGAGCCCCTTTAAGGGGACACATTACCCAAAAAATGGCCAAAATAGCAATTTTCATTTTATTAGCTTATTTCGTTGCTCTTAACGTTCTACTTATTGTATAAAAATTTCAGATTTGTACCTTTAATATTTCAGATCTTATTTAGATTTTTATTTACTATGACTAATGAAAAACATGCGAAAATGACAACTTTAAATGGCTTTTTCTCCATGTCGGGCTTTCCTGCAATTTCATGTTTTCAAAATGCTAAGGCTTTATTTTCTTTTTCAGATAGAGCTTTCAAATTTTTTGTACATGTTTATCGTTATGTATATGATAAAACTATGCGAGCAATAACCATTCAGTTGCTCAGTTTTTTCTATATGCAAGACATAAAAGGAGTTACTGCTAAATTTCCTCATTTTTCATCATATAATTCAGCAAAATATCTATATTTAAGCGAATATTAGATACACCTTAAAATCGATGGACAGTTTTGTGTAATATATTTCATTGAATCCACAAATAAAATTTAAAGCAAAAATATTCATATCTGAAAAAGTAGTAGGGAATTTAAAAAATTGAATTTTTCTTTAAAAAACTTAAATTGCAATTAAACAAGCAGATCAAAATGGATTTTTCTCCTCAAGATAACTTTACATGATTGTTAAGTCTCAATACTATCAAAGGTTTTTCAATAAAACTTCAAATAAAAATAAGTATTGAGAAGGTAATGTGTCACCTTAATAGATTATATAGTGAAATCTACTACCTCTATATACCTACCTGTCTATAACGATAAACTATCCTATAACGATATTTTCTTTGGTCCCTTCAGAATTCCTATTTACTCAATGTATTTTGAACCTACCTAATCACTTTTAGCGATAATCACTTTTTGGGTGCACCTGTTTATAGCGATAATTGAACCTCTTTAGAAAACTGGTACAGTACAATCTCGATTTTTCCCCCTAGGAAAATGACACTCCATGTTCCAGAATAAGAGATAACACGGGAATGGAGGAAACGAGGCTAGAAATCATATGAGGCTAGAATGTGTGTGAGCGTGTGTGTGTGTCTGTGTGTGGTGGCACTCTACAGGACAAACCGCTGGGCCTAGAGCTACGAAATTTCGCACGAAGATTCCTTGGAGGGTTGGAATATGCACCTCCGAGCCCTGTTTTTGAAATTTCACTTAGATATTTTATTAATTAAAAATTAAGCGAAATTTTGGCGTTTTTCCTTAATAACTGCCCAAAATATCGTAGAACAAAGATTATTTTTACACCATCTATAAGTGCAAAAAATTATCCTTTTAATGATGTCAATTAAATTGCCGTACAATGTTTTTTCGAATTTTAATAAATTTTTAAAAATATTTTTTGGCAAAATTTACAACAATACTTTTCTTTCTTGCAACGCAATTCAAACTGTTTTCATTGTTTAAACAAATATTTAATTGCGTGTTTCTCTTTCATTGTTGAAAGCTAAGGTAATATACTAATACATTTTGCTTTCATATTTTATTTCATCTAAATTTTTTGGAATCTGTAAACCAATCTCTCTGAGATATTAAGTATATGAAGAAATATATCCAGTAAGCTGAATCATTATGGTTGCTTTGGTTTCATTCTTTTTTCAGCATGTTTTAATTCAGCAAACATGCCACTAGCTATAAAATGTGTTGCTCCATTTTAATGTTGAAATCAAGTGCATATTTTGCAAGAACAATAAAAAAGTGAAGATGGCGCGGGTTACATGACATGGTCAGTTATTTGACTCCATTAGGAATATTTACGTAGACAATGAACAGAACAGGTGCAAGGCCACTAAAAGAACATGGGTTAAATATCTATTACGATCTGCTTACGTTGTTAAAGGAACAATGAATATAAAATGATGCAAAATTCAAATAAAATTATATTCCCGGCGGACAAGCTGGTCGCCGAAGGCGGCTAGTTTTAAATAAAAGCGTGTAACGACAACATGTAAATACCTTACAGATATAATATTTCCATTTTTATTTTTATCTGGGACAAGTGAAACCTGTGGAATCATGAATAATTAATTCATTTAAAGAAATGAAATTGAGCGTAAATTTTATTTTGAGCTTTAGGAAGATAGTCTTATTTTAAAATTAACATATTCATATAGACAGCGTATTCGTTTACTTCTTAACCGGAAGTTTAAGGTCGATAGTATTGGAAAAAAACTGAGAACTCAGTATTTCGAATTAGCCCTTTAGATGTTTGAAGTTACTCAATGCAGTTCCAATACAAACTTGTCTTCAGTGATCTATATGTTTGCCAAGCTAAGAAAATATTTTCCAATAAAGTTTCTTAAATATATATTTGGAACAATGTATCCGAAATGCGCATTTATTTAGGAGTCATCTATATATATAAAAGAGGAAAGTATGTTTGTGTGTTTATTCGTTTTTTGGTTCTTTATGCACGCCCACACCGTTGGATGGATTAGCACAAGATGGAGCTAACGCCGTAAAAATTATTTTAAAATGCGAATTATATTTTTACTTATTTAATTAAGTAGCGAAAATTAAGCTATTTTTAGAAGCTTTTCGCTAATAACTTCTGAAATACTTATGGTACGAAAATGTTTTTGATATCACCTTAAAGAGCGAAACATTATCTTTTTAATGATTTACCAATTTAATTGCTGAACAATTTTTTCTCTAACTGTAATTAAAGTTTCAAAATTTATTTTTCATTGAAATTGTAACAATGCTTTTATTGTTATAAAATCAAATCTATCGCTTCATCAAATCTTCTATTCACGTGTTTTTACCACTGTTAAAGCTAAGAAAATATTGCATTTTTTGGTCAAGGTAGACTTCTTACTTCCGCTGTTTTTCGTAGCTTTTAAGATGCACTCAAACATCCAATAACCTTAGTTTAGTTACTACGCGATATTTCGTAATATAAATTGCACAATTTTTTGAATGATCCTAATCAGTGTGAAGCGGTGTCACGACAGGGGAATAAGTGAAGTATAGATGTCGCAGATGTCAGTTTTAGGGGCGCCATGGAGACAAAACATTACTGCATTTATGCCAGTTTTTAAAGCAAAATATGATGAGGGGGCGTAAAAATAATACTAGAACTATGTAGGATGCTCACGAGTAGGTATGGCCAGCAATCTGCATGTATACCCTCCTTCTGAAGAGACAAAAAACGTTGTGTATAAAGAAGCACTATAGTCAATTCCCCTAACTGAGGTTTAAAGTATTCTTTTTGTCCGAGCATTCTTCCTCAGCGCAATTCCTTCGAGTGAGACTTCTTCTCGAGCAATTTTGTATTTCTTTATCTGATTTATAAAACATTTCATTTAGAATTTTCTCAGTAACCAAGTTATACAGTATTTTATATGTTCAACGTAAAGCTGTATTAGTTATTGAATTATATATTGTTTAAAATAAACATTCCTTTTCGAATTTTCTAGCATTTTCATTCATACCATACTGTTATAAGGTGATAAAAAGGCTATATTTGAAAGTTTTAATTCAACAAGAAAGGACTCAAAGATAATTTACGTTTATTGGAGAAAGTTCGAGACGATATTTGTAGGAAAAAGAGCAAACAAAAAAGACAGGAGGCCGGTATATGAAAAAATATGGATCCCGAGCAACGCCGGGTTTTCAGCTAGTAGTAAAATGAGATAGCAACTATACGAAAGATATTAAATTTTTGCCGTGCAAGTCATATGTATTCCTCATTTCGTGAAATCAGAGTACTGAAAGGAAAGATATTTATAGAAATACCTTACAACTTGCTATGTTATTGGGTAGTATAAGAACAAAAAAAAAGTTTTCCAATCATAAATTTTCTTTTATAGAAACGGAATTTTTTCAAGAATGCGCAACGTTTTACAAAATTATATTAATTTTAGCTTAATATAATTGATGTTAATTGTATTTTCTCTTATATCAGCAGAAAAATCATTGCAATCGCCGAAAAATTCCGACATCGAGATTTTCATGTATTTCCAGTTTTTGGATATATATCCTAAATTTTCAAATTATGGTATATTATATTATTTTTGGTGATCCAATTTTTATACAAAAGATTTAAATGAATATAAAATGTCTCCCCTTTTAACATTTTATTATGAATATAAGTATATTTCCAACAAGAAGATAAAAACTTAATTCCATTCAACACAACTTAGCTTTGTGGAACTGGACATTCAGCCATGCAATTAATAAAAAGAAAAAGAAAGCATGAGATTCGAACCCCTAGTCTGAAACATTGTATAATTATGATGTTTTAGCCTTGATTCGTTCTGAAGTTATAAAAACATTAAAATAGTGTATTTTCATCGATAACAAGCAAGCGTAAAAAATTTCTAAACTTTAGCACATCAGGAAGCGAATGAAAAATCTATTTCAAAATTCATCTTTAGAAACAAATCAAATTAAATAAAAATGTTTAGCCTCTTTTGATGACACGTACTAAATGACATTCCTATTTTGAAATATATAAGAAAGTTAAGGGAGGAGCATTCTCGATTTTTTTAAAACCATGTAATTACTAAAAAGTAAAAGAAATACGTAGAATCTTTAGAATTGAAAATAATGCAACAAAGAAAGGTTTCAGAATTTAAAAATAACTGAATTTTTAAATCATCGGATTATTCTAAAAAGATTTGTACTCACGGAGCAGAAATTAATTTAGGATCTTAAGTTAAAAAATAACATAATAATGAATTAGTTAGTTACGGCCCTTATACAAAGGCGCGTATGCACTTGTAAGCCGAACGGCTTGCGACCCGTTCGGATTTCCGGCAAACATAAAGGCATTCAGTGCAAGTTGGAACCTGTTCGACCGTAGTTCGTCGTTCCCCGCAAACATCCTTCGAACAACCCTCACATTTCATGAAACCCAGCACTGAAAACCTTTCGACGTAGTGAGAAAATATTGTCCCAAACAAAAGATCCCTGGTACGATTCATGAATATTATGAACAGCGGAATGATATCATCACTTGATCAAGAAAGACTTTTCTTGCTTCCACCAGCAATTAAGACATTCACTGCAGACTTTTTTAGTATACTTTGTGTGTTAATTGTTGTTGTTTTAAATTTTTTTCTCTCCTTTCTGTAATTCTTCTTTATCTTTTCTGGTCGGTTCCCTCCCGGTGGATGAATAATAATTATAACTTGATTCGAACAAGCAAGACCAAACCTGCCAACCAGATTCAAAATCCAAAGCGCTGCCAATGGCGAATGACAGCGATGATTAATGGTTCGAAAGGGGTTTGCTCCTTTCCCATGGTTCGCGGCTGGTTCATCGTGAAAATATTTTTTCCGAACGGCTCACGAGTGGTTCGCGAACTGCCCGACTCGCTAATGAATACGCAACTTAGGACTGAGGAAATTTAAATTTTCTTTATCATGAGTGGACTAACTAAAGCTTTTCTTTACTAATTTAACTTCATTTTTAAAGCTTTTCTTTCATAAAATAATAGGAATACATTCATGGCATTACTCGTAACATGATTCTTGGAATATTAATTACAAAACCCATAAACAGAAACTCCAAGCTTCGAAATTAATCAGTTCTAGAGTAGAAAGTTCGGTGAACTATGCAGAAAGGACACTAAAATAAAGAAACGCGATTAATGCAAAAAGAGAATACAATAATATTTCATCGTGTTGAATAATCTTTTAGAATAATTTTTTAAAAGTTATTTGAGCAGTGATGGATGCAAACTACGTTTTTCCACAATTAATGATGCAACGGAAAGTTCAAATTTCAGAAAATGAAACAAAACTCCTGTGTATTTTTTTCCTCTCATACTAAATTATTCCGCTACAGAGTGGTTACCTATAATTAAAGCTCATAATAATTTTCACTTCTTTGTTTATTTAAAACTCCTCTAAACAGAAAAAAATTATAGATAATTCAAATTAAAAGAGTAACAACTTTTGTAAACGGAGAAAAATAATTATAAAAGTTTAAAAAAAAACAATCCGTTTAAAATAACCTCTGCTTTGATTGAAGAATATATATTTTTTTGAAAGAGGTACCTCATTTCGTTCACTTAAATTATAAATAGCAATCATATTTCTCTCAATTTTTTTTGGAGAAACCAAAACCCATCGAATCAAATTAGAATATCTATATGCAAAATTTCACTTTAAAAAATAGGTAAACAACAGAAATTATCATGTTGTTGGCATCTGGTTAATGAAATGAAAGAAAACCATGATTATCTTCTTAGAAAAGTGATTCATTTTTATACATGACTCAAATTTCAAGTCGGAAACTAAAGAGAAGGTTTGATAATTTATCTATGTCTTTTTATCTTGAGATTTGAATTACGAGATATTTATCGTCATATTATTCTAGAAGTATGTTGAAATGGATACGTTATTATTTGCAAATAAGTAGTAATTGGGGCTCTTAATGAAAGAACGGAAGCATTTGGATGGATTCGATTCACACAACAATTTCAACCTCCAAGAAAATGATTCGCGCCATCTTGGTCATGAATATATTTAAGGAATGAAAATTCCAGCAAATTCATCAAAAATTAGAGTATATTATATATTCCAATTTACTTCACAACCTATTTTGTTTTATTATTTGCAACCTTTTTTGATATTTTAAATATTTCTATCACAACCTCAATCTTACGGTTTTGATTTTGATCTCCTTTCTGCATTTTAGTCCACTATACTAAATTCTTATTCTGAAAACATAATTCTTTCTATTTATTATTTATATTCTCAATACATTCGTATACAATTTTTATTCTTCGGATCTACATATTCTTCTGTCCATTCGTATCCTACCCAATGTTTCAACAGTTCGCATTAAAATGCTTTTATTTTGAATGCATGCTTAGAAATAGACAAACCGTCTTCATAAATTTCATTTGCTTGTTTGCCTTTCGCATTTTTTGTTTTGACTTGTTTGTTTTTGACACAAGAGCCATTTTTTTTCACTTTTATCAAGTAACTAGCTGTTACCCGCGACTTCGTGCGCGAAGAATTTGAATTATTCTTTTTTTTATTCACGAATGTAAATGTTTTGTTGCATTTTGAATGGGGAAAGTAAAAGTTCTGACGGTTGATAATACTTAATTGGACGGCTGACAGGAGTGTACTGTACAACATGTATGCTGATATAGTTATGTAAATCGTTTATCTATGCTAATATACTTTTGTATACCACGTTATTTGCACGGATGTAGAGGTTGTGTGGGCTGGACACACACGTGACACAAGCCACATATAGTTGCCCATGCGAAAAATATGTTTTTTCCAAATGTACGCCTGCCACTTTCAGTGTCTGGCCTGAGCTTGGCAAATGATATTTTTAAAGGGATTTGTTACCTTTTGAACTGAGATGATAAATCCTTCAATATTATCGGAAGGCGTGGAATTAAAACACTCTCTCTTCTCCCTATAACAGTCATAACAGTAATTTTCACGACGTTTGGACCTAGCTGTGTAATTTGTAACCGTGTGCCATTGCGCAGTCTCGGTATATCGAGGTTACGTATTAGTAGTACTGGCACACCGGCTTTCAATCTCGGCTTGTCGGAAGGTGCCCCTGACAATTCTAAGATGTTGAATTGCTCTACAAAAAATGATGTCCCTTGTTAATGCCCATTACCGTATATCCAGATGGATATTCTGTAATATCTCACTGTGAAAATTAAACAGAACATCGAGAGAATAATTCACTAACGTCATTGGATCACTGTGTAACCGAATTAAAAGCTGCAAATGCTACCACAACAGGAAACCGGAAGTGTAAAGTCTCCTTTGTTGTTTATTGTTGGAAATTCAATTGAAATTGTTCAGTCACTGAATGAAACGCATCTCATTGATTAATTTTCATGACGTAGCCGAAGTTACGGCACTAGTCGAAGTTGATTGGTTGTTACAATCTATATATTTTGTTCATTTGTGTTTTTAGAACAAGCAGTCGAATGGATGGCTGTCAGTGAGTGTGTAAGCTGCAAGACAGCAGCATGTTTCTTTTTAAGTAAACTGGATTAAAGCTATTTTGTCTTTTAAACTGCCTGGTATCTGCGTTAACTCTGCTACATTACACTCACGACATGCCAACAGTGGTTATGGGCCGTGCGATCCCGTATTCCTTTTCGCCAGATGCAGTTTAACCCGTGCTGTTTAAATTAAACCGAAAGGATTGTGTCTGTTTGTTGTGAAGTCTATAAAGCAGATCGGAAGATAAATATGCCGGCGGAGTCTTCGCCATTTGCATTCCCGAAGTTGGATGGTTCTAATTATACCTCATAGAAAGAAGACATGAAGGTCGTGCTGATGGATCGTGGTTGTTGGAGCTTCATAATTGAGGAAGATAAGCCATGTCCTGAACAAGCTACTGAGAAAGAAAAATTCGAGTATGACTGGAGAAAACAGAGATGTTACACTACAATTTACCAAGGCATCGAAAGAAAATTTCTTCCGTCAATCCGACACACAACAGATGGTAAAGAAGAATGGAACATTTTGAAATCCAATTTCGAACCAACTTCCAAAGCCCGATTGGCAGTTCTTATCGATGAATTTTTCGAGCTCAAGTTTAATCCAGTAGAAGAGACCATTGGAATTTTTTGCAAACGAGTCGAAGAAAAGAAAACTCAAGTTAAGGAAGCGGGTTTTGAAATTCCTGAACTCAAATTCCTTTACTCCTTTAATCGCATTACAACTTATTAGAAGATTGCCAGCTGAGTATAATCATTTAGTTCAAACCCTCTACAGATTGAAGGATGGAGAATTTAACCATCGGGAAATTGAAAAACAACTTGTAAACGAAGCTGGACGAATTCAACTGAAGCAGAAGAATTTGAATCTAGATTATACAGAGAGTGCATACACTGTTGGATCATTTCGTCTGCAGGAAACTCGCAAGAAATCTTTTGAACGCAGTGGAGCAGTGTTGGACCCTTCAAGAAACCCTGGTCAATACAGGAAAATCGGTTACCCTAAAGGAATGGGGCCGTTTTGTGAATTTTGTTCCCGCAAAGGACACGATGCATCTAAATGTTATAAGAAGCGGAATAAAGAAAAGAAGCAAGCTTTCGCATCGGAAACTTCGTTCTGTGGAACTAATCAAGCTTTTGGAGTATCGACGGACTGGGATCAGTTCCTGATAGATACCGCAGCTACTTCCCATTTTTGTTATGAACGTGACTGGTTCAAGAACTTTAAGGAACTAACAACGACAAAAGCACTCCTTGCCGATTTGAAGTCTACTTGTGACGTTAAAGTAATAGGTGATATCGACTTCATCTTTAAAGACATTAAAGGTAATGTTAAAATCACTTTAAAAGATGTATTTTATACTCCAAACATGAGGAGGAATCTAATTAGTGGAGCAAGAATGGACATAGCAGGACTTAAAATAACTTGGTCAAATAACGTTATGCGTATATGTCATTCTAATAATGAATATTTCTTTTCAGCTTTTCGGCAAGATATGCTTTATATAGTATCTGGTTATCCTTTATGAGACAGTGAGTAATGTATACTAGTGTAGATTTAAATTTAATCCATAAGAGATTATGCCATGTCAATATTCCTATTATTAAGGATATGTGCAAAAATAAATCGGTTAAAGGGTTGTAGAAAGTAAATATTAAAATAGATAATGAATCTTGTATAGCTTGTAATGTAGGTAAAGCAACAAGAACGTCTCTGAAAAAGAATTATGTGTACAAACGAGTAACAAAGTCTGTTTTGGACAAAGTCCACGTGGATTTATGGGGACCTGCACCCAGTGGCGGATTTCCGCACACGCGTTAGAGGCGGCCGCCTCGAGACGATAGGGGCCTCAAAATCTATGCTAGAAATATCGCTGTGCTAAGCCGACGGCGAACTTATGATGTTGCAGTCTTGTTTCTAGTATAATCCTCTCCTCACTGAAAAGTTTCTCCCTCTTTGCTTTAAAAAAATAATGAGGTAACGAAAGCAGCCAAACGAAACATTGTGGGACATAAGACACTTAATAAATAAATTAAATACATTACTTAGATTATAGTTCGTCGATAACTATTGGAAGATTCAAATTTTTTTAAAGTATCATTTGTGGTAAAACCTTCATAATGTAGCTTCTCTTAGAGTGCAAGTAAAATTCACACCACTGCAATGCAGATAGCTTTCTGAATTTTAATGGTATTCAATTGGAATTTTCATATAAATTGCCCTATATCTGGCTTTGAACTTTTGAAAGAAAATTTACGCTATGTCCCGCACATGCGCAGTAAAATTTATTTAATGCAAATAATCATATTTACTCTAATATTCATAGTATGAACTTCAAATTTTAATGGAACACTTCTGTAACATATTTTCAAGTTTTCTGTAAGCTTTGTATTATTTGATGGAAAACTCTGCATGTTATAAGCAAAAAAACATGCTGGAAAATTTAATATTTTTTAAGAAAACCTTTATAACTTCCAAAATATACTTGTTACTTTTACGAAAATGCATGTAAGCAATGTACTTATTAAACCAAACCATCGATGAAATTTGTAAATCATTTTCAGCTTTCTGTGGAACGGGGTAGCCCAGATTTTTTTTTTCTTCTTCATCAATTTCTGGTCAGTCCTTTAATTGCCGTCGTGACCGAATCTTCCCTGTAAACTGAGAGTTGAAGCCTCAGTTCTAGGAAAATCCTTTCAGCCTTTCAGGAGATTTGAAAGTCATTGCTTCATTTTACGATTCACATTTTCATTTTTTTAACAAGAGAACTTTTTAGAAGAAAGGAACGATGAAAATGGTTTTAATGATTTACTGTGTAGAGCTTAAACTAGATAAAATTTTAAAAAAATTACCTTAATTAATTTCAAAGTGCTGTTTAAAAAAATTTCGGGAGGATACTTTTATTATTTCCCTCCTTTTTTGCCTGTATTGTTATTAGAATATACCATTCTGTCCTTTACGAGAGAGTTGATAAGAGAAATGAAATGAAAAATAAATGGGGCGCTTGCTGGAGGGCAATTGCCCCCCTGTTCAGTGTTTGCTGTCCCTAAATCTGTCCTGAGGAATGAAGAATTTGCCGGTAAAATCCTTTCTGTTTCTGGGAGATGTGGAGAATGGTATCAGAATTATTTTAAATCCCATCTTAAGTATTCCATATAGTAAACGGTCGAGATATAGTTGTCTGTGTCCAAATTCTTATCGTCTGATTAATTCAAGTTTAACTCAACCAGAATGAATAGGCGATCTTTTTGCCATGTCGTCCATTTGGTATCAGCCCGCTACCATTGCCAAGCAAACAACGTCGACAAGTGGACATGCAATTGGCGAGCATTCGTCCACTGTTCAGGGTCGGTCGTCTAAGAGACGATGAACAAGACCGGGTGAAATTTGCACTTTTGTTATTTCCACTGTGTTTGATCACTCTTTGCGTGGTAAATTCTAATGGGAAAACCAATGGTATCATGTAAACAAAGTGTATGGGCTATGTGCAGGTCACTCCTCTCAACGTTGTCCCATTTTTGTTTTGCATGAATTTTTACACGTCACAGACAGCAATGTAAAAAACCCATTTACTATCGCACATCTGATCTGTCTAGTTGTCGATACCCGTCTAAACCTCAAATGTACTTATCGTTCTGCTAGTGACTTGCTAAGTGAAATGTAGTGAGTTAAGAACGAAAAATTCATACCTCAAAATCACCCGGAAACTCAGATCGAAATAATTACCCTTCCTCATGTACAAGAAAAAGATTTGGTCTCAATCAGATTAACATTCAAAGTTCATTTTACCTTCTAGTTGCGTTCTCTGACAAAAAATCTGCTATGGATTGCAACCATCATCGAATACTTTCAATGAACGACTTTAGAAAAATAGATGATATTATTCCCTTTCATCAACAAATACCGACGAAACAATTAGGGATATATTTTTTATTAAAAAAAATGAAAAATGCCTCCGAGAGCTTAAAGATCCAAGCAGACACAAAGCCTTTTTTTTAGAAGAATCTATATACTTTAAAGGAAATGTTTAGCAGTGTGCGCGCGATGTCCAGACAATCTATCACCTCTACGCGGGTGACATTTGGCAATAAGCAATATGAAAACGCCTCAGTGAATTTTCAAATCATTCTGAAAATTTTTTATTTAATGTTTTAGTTATTTTTACGTTTACGACTGTGTATCTTTTCTGATCGCTGAAAACAATCAATGCACCATCGGATTGAGCAAACAATTTTCGTTCTAATAAGTTTCTTTTGAGCTTCAAAGCGCGTTTCGTTTAGAATATTTTTAAAATATCCAGTTTTGCGATCGAAATTTTTTTTTTTTTTTAAATTTGAGGCATCCGACGTTCTAAAATAACACTGTTATTTTCAATTTTTTCAAACAAACAGACGTTCTGTCGTATTTAAAACAAGAACGGTTATCTTTTCCCTTTTTTTTCAATTAATTTTTTCCTGGTCAGTTGAAAGATATTTTATCTCCTGGACCTCCCGTGACGCTTTCTGGGACGTTGTAGGGAACAATTTCAGTGGCTGACGGTCAGAGCACAGATGACGTCATAACCTAACTGAATGACTTCGATTATTTTTTCCAAGCGGTGTCTTAACGTGTTTATATCTCGCATATTTTATTTGCTTTATATTCATTTTCACGTTGCAATTTTTTTGTTTCGGATTAACGTACCTGTCTTTCTACATGTTAAATATCATTATCGCGAAGAAAAATAAGCGGGAAAATCAATAATGTATCTTTTTGTTTTTTTCAGAACTTTTTTCATGCCGTTGTTTTTTTTTTTTTTTATTTGTGATTCTAGATTCCAGGGCGCCTACTAGCTAGTAGGGCCTTGTGAATCAGGACTTCAACAATATACATAAAGAGGGGAGAGAATATTGTGCTGAACTACTTGGCGGCTCAACCACTACCTTTTTTCAGTTTTAAATACTATAGATTAGTGGACAGGATATGGGACAACGAAAAATCCACATTTGAATTTTAATTTTGCACAAATTTGACTAAAGTTTCAGAACCATAAAATGCAATATGATATCGCTCTGAATAATGTTTCCATCCCCTAGAGTAGATATTTTGTTCTGAAGAACTACGTTTTCAACCAAAACTGTTTACTTGTTTTCAAACACAATAATGAAGCATTCTGAGTGGTTATCTATACTTGCAAAGTGATCAGATGAATTGGCGAAATTGTCCAGTTATTGAGGCTGGGGACTCAGTCAAGGTTTTTTTAGATAATGTAAGGTGAAGTAGTGTTTTCCGATTTCTCTAAAAATAGAGGTTGGTGGGGATAGGCTATCTTTGTATATAAGGAGTCATAAGCTTTCATATGAAAAAAAAAAAATGTCAAAATAGGTCCAGTGGTTGGATTGGTCCTTTATAGAAAATTATTTTAAATATATAGATTGTCTTTGGCACCAGCTGGTCTCATATCTAATATCCTGCTAACTATGCTTGAAACTTGGAGAAATATTGGCGGTCGTAGAGGCTGAGAGCACTAGGCTTTAGTTTGCGATGTATTTAGAATATGGAAGGCGGTGGGTGATAGGGACCTAGGATAGTATATATCTAACGTCAAAAACTTTCTACAAAGTAAAAGTTGTCGAAATCGGTACAGAGTTCAGGCTGGGAACTATCTCATGGTTTTTCAAAAGAAATCTGCAGTAGAGAAGTATTTTTGGTTTCTCCTCGAAATGGAAGGCAGTAGATGTGAGCGACCATTGATGACATATCATAAGCTTCCATGAAATAAAATTATCGATCAGTCCAGTGTTTGAGCTGGGGAACTGATCTCTGATTTTGCCAATAATTTTAAATATGTAGTTATGCATTTGGGTTTAAAAAAAAAAGTTAATAATTATTTTCACTTGTTCCGCTATTATTTTATTTTGTTATGAGATTTAGATAACAATCTGATATTTTTCCCCAATATCAGTGCGGTACACTTTTATACAGATTTATGTTTTTAATTCTTTTATTTCTATTATTGCTTGTCTTCCGTCAGACACCCACTGCACCAGACATTACACAAATAGCTAATTGTTCCAAATAATTAATTATTATAGAATTCTAATTAATAGTTAATTACCTTTTTAAATATTGTGTGTTATTGTATTAGAGAAATTTTGCCCCCCCCGTCGGAGTGCCTCTCGTCGGCAAATCTGGCTGGCCCCTCTGAGAAAATTGTTCTCAGTTTATGTAAAATTCATTATAGTTTATAAATATGTTGGTGATTTATGAGCTCATTTCTCCTTTTAATTGAATAAGTTTCTTTAAAACGTAAGTGAAAAATATTTATTAAAACAATTTTTAAATGTTTTCCTATTTAATATAAAATTTGAATGCTTGGACACTTGTATGTCCAACATCTAGATAGATGCAAAAAACCGAAAGAAATCATTACTATTCAATTATTTTGTATTATCAAACGAAAATATCTGGGTAATGAAAAAAAAAAGCAAAGGAACTTTGAACTTTATATTGGTATATTAATAAAATGGGAAAGCAATAGCACTTGTGAACATGTAGACTATTATTCTCGATCAAAATGGTCCGACACTGGATATGTATTTTTAGAATTTCTCCGAACTGCAGGAAACCGACTGCCCTGGTTACATGTAAAGAATGACTCACATTTTGCAGTAAAGATTCTGTCACGAGGAAACAGGTTGTGGGGCACCAAAGGATAGAAGGCGAAAATGGAGTTTGACTTATATTCAGAAAACCACGCGATGCAACTTTCATCAATGAGTTATGTTTGCAGTACATGATGTATTTCATACAATTTATAACGCTCAAATATTCTGAAAGATAATGGTTTTCTTAAAATGCCAAATTTTTCCTCTTATTTTTGCTTATAAAATGCAGAGTTTTCCACCAAATTATAACTTGTTTGAAAAGTGACATCTGCTTAGAAATCATTCGTTATGGGATAAATAATTTGAATAGTGAAAAGTAAGTATTTGTAAAGTAATTTTTTGCGCATATGCGAGATATATATGTTTTCTGAGGTTCAAGCAGATGTAGGGACAACTTATATAAATTAGTCAATACCCATTAGATTTGAAGATATTGGCATTGCAGTCACCGTATTTCTTACCAAAAGCAAAATGATGAGGTTTGTATCCACAAACTTATTTTAAACTTCTTTTGTACAATTTTATAGAATTTACAAAGATTGAATGTGCTGAATACCCAGGAATACTTATAAATAAATTCATAACTTAATTGCAGTTCGATTGATTTTATCTGAAGATTCTAGTTTAAAAAATATTAGTTTGTGGATAAACGTCACCATTTGCTTCTCTTAGAAAGAATCAGAAATTTGTCTACACTACTGATATCTTCTAACTCACTTATGTGACTAAACTGTACATGGTGGTCATCTTGGCTTGACTGAAAGAAAAAATGCTATGATTTCATGCGCAGTAAAAAATTTATTTACTACTCTTTATATTTTCTCTAATAAAATTTATTCCAAATTTTATAGTCTTCTCTAACATATTGTCACTTTTTCTGTAATTTCGTAAAATTTGTGGAAAACTCTATGTTATAAGCAGAAAAACGGAAAAAAATTGAAATTTTAGCCTTTATATCTTTCCGAATATTGTGCTATGTTTACAAAAGTAGTATACATACAATATCTACGCACATAAATAATAGTTCGTGAAAGTTACATCGCGTTGAATCAACTTTCCCTAGGGAAACCAGGTGCGTCAAACTTGTTCGCCTTCGTCCGCTTGCCCCCCTATTGCACCCTCGTGACAATTTCATAAAAATAGAAGTTAAAGTCTATTCTTTACATAGAAGAAGTTCAAGGACAGTCGGTTTAGCCTTTCCGGAGAAATTCTAAAAAATGTGAAAATCCGAAAGTGTCCGGATACTTTTGATCACATAGTGATAGATTCTTTGTAAAAATGAGAGAAAATAAATGTTAGAAATCATATAAACAATACAATAATTAGCTTCAAACTGAATGACGAAGATAAACATAGACCTAGAATTAAAAGCATAAGTAAGTTATTTTAAGTTACACATTTGTATCATCAATAGAATTTTTTTAGGAGGGGGCCTCAAAATAATTTTGCGCTCGGGTCTCATATCGTTAAAATCCGCCACTGCATGCACCTGTTAATTCTTTGGGGGAAAGTAAATATTTCTTGTCCATAATTGATGATTTTCTAGAAAAATAGATGTATTTACTCTTAAAAGTAAAAGTGAAGTATTTTCAATTTTTAAAGAGTACTTATCTAGGGTACAACGCGAATTAGGAAGGAAACTTAAAAGTGTCAGGACCGACAACGGAATGGAGTTTTGTCACAAAGATTTTGAGACATTTTTAAGAGATTTAGGTATTAGAATTGAGAGAACATCTTTCTATACACCGGAATTAAATGGTATAGCTGAAAGATTCAATAGGTCAAGTATGGAAGCGGTCAGAACTATGATGCAAGATAGTGGCTTACAACCAAGGTTTTGGGCGGAAGCACTTCATGCCTATGTTCATACTAAAAATCGGTGTAGTCATAAATTAACAGAGGGAAAAACGCCGATGGAAATGTGGTCGGGACATAAACCCTCCATTAGACATTGTCGTACATTTGGTTCACTAGCATATGTGTATGTACCAACAGTTAATAGAAATAAATTACAACCCAAAGCTAAAATTGGAATATTGGTAGGTTACGCTGTGAATAGAAGAAGATACAGGGTATGGTTACCTAAAGAAAGGAAAGTCGTAGAAAGTATTCACGTTAAAATTGATGAAACGAAAAATGGCGTGAAAACTTTGTTTGTTAAAGTTAAACATTGTGACTATGCTATATATCAATTGGATCAAAATTTAAATAACGATAGTGATTGCAGGGCACAGGATGAAAAATCTAGTTCACCGAAAAAACCCTCATCGTTAGATATTTCAACTTGGATAAGATTAGAAAAACCTAGGAAAAAAAGTAAAAGGATAGATGTTTATTATTATCCTCCTAGTAAAAAACGACTTAGATCCATAAATGATGTTAAAATTTATTGTGAGAGAAACAAATTAGAGTTTTACCCTAATAAGTTTAACTTTAAGCCAACAACAACAAATACGCGTTTTGCAGAAAAATCGAAATGTGATAATGAAACTAGTTCAGATTCCGTAGATGAAGCAAGCCTTGTAAATGATATTTTTCAACACGAGATATACATGACTGAAATCCCCAAAACATTTAAAGAAACTCAAATTTCTCCAAACAAATAGAAATGGGACGAAGCTATGTCGGAGGAAATTAAATTAATGCAGAATAGAAAGGTTTGGGATCTGGTTGAACCCAAATCTAATATGAAAGTTTTAGGTTGTAGATGGGTATACAATATTAAACATGATGAGAAAAATAATGTAAAGAAATATAAATCGAGATTGGTAGCACAAGGGATTAAGCAAAGACTGGGTGTTGATTTTACTGATGTATTTGCACCACTTGTGAATTTTGATATAATTAAATTTTTATCCGTTTTGTTAGTATGTATTTTAAGGTGGAATCATGCACAGATAGATGTAAAAGGAGCATGTTTGTATGGAAACCTGGATATTCCCATTTACATGCAGCAACCCGAAGGATTTGCTGTTAAAGGATGCGAACATTATGTTTGCAGGTTGCATAAGAGTATATATGGTCTTCACCAGAGTGGTAGACAATGGAATATTGAATTAAATGAAATTTTATTTGGACCTGGATTTCATCAAAATGAGTTGTGTAATGGTCTATATACTAAAAGTAATTGCATTTTATTGGTATACGTAGATGACATTGTCGTTTTCAGCAAATCGCAAAGTGATCTTGAAGATTCAATTCTTAATATAAAAATTAAATTGGAAATAACTGAGTTAGAACCAGTTAGATACCTACTTGGTGTAAATTTTGAGCGAATCAGGGATTCTGTGTATTTGCATCAGAATACATATATAAATAAACTTAAGACTAGATTCAAAAATTTACCAAGAAGGCGAATTACGTTACCTTTGAAAGTAGGTTGTATTTTACCTGATAGAGTAAAAGAAAATGAGATAATAGAAACGGAACTTATGAGACAGTTTCCGTATAAAACATTAATTGGATGTCTATCGTTTATTGCGAATAGGTCCAGGCCAGATATTGCATTTACTGTAAACACAATGTCACAATTTTGTAATGGATATACATATCATCATTGGACTATTGTTGTTGATATTTTAAATTATGTGTTTAATACAATGTATTATAAAATAAATCTTTCGGATACTCATAATACTAGGTTAACTATGTATTCAGATTCTAGCTGGGGATGCAAGTTAAATGATAGACATTCTACAAGTGGATATATTATGTTATTTGGAAATGTACCAATAACATGGAAATCTCAGAAGCGAAAATGTATTGCTTTAAGCTCAATGGAAGCTGAATTTATAGCACTAACAGAAAGTGTAAAATGTATTATTTGGTATTCTAAAATTTTAAAAGAACTTAATTTAATTGATTTCAGAATGCCGGAATTGTATTGTGACAACCAAACAGCTATTCATTTTTCGAAAAATAATATTGAGAATAGTAAAACTAAACATATTGATATCAAATATAAATTTGTTCGAAAATTATTATATGATCAAGAATTTGAACTAAATTATCTAAATTCTAAGAAAAATTTGGCCGATTTCTTAACAAAACCTTTTGTAAAAGAAAAATTTCTTTCAGTAATAAAGGCTATATTTCAAAAGGATTCAGTGACTGATGGGGCCGAATGTTGAAAATTCAAATGAAATTGTTCAGTCATTGAATGAAACGCATCTCATTGATTAATTTTCATGACGTAGCCGAAGTTACGGCACTAGTCGAAGTTGATTGGTTGTTACAATCTATATATTTTGTTCATTTGTGTTTTTAGAACAAGCAGTCGAATGGATGGCTGTCAGTGAGTGTGTAAACTGCAAGACAGCAGCATGTTTCTTTTTAAGTAAACTGGATCAAAGCTATTTTGTCTTTTAAACTGCCTGGTATCTGCGTTAACTCTGCTACATTACACTCACGACATGCCAACATTTATGGTCAAAGAAAGCAATATTTTCTTATATTAACTTCAATACTGGCAAAAGCCCGCGCACGAAACAGTAATTTGGCTTGAATTTATTTCCATAAGAATAAAAAGTATTGCTAGAAATTGCGTTAAAAATATTTTTTAACTTTAATAATCAGAGAAAACACTTCATCGCAATCGAATTAATAGCATTAAAAATATCATTTTCTGCTCTTTAAAATGGCATAAAAATAATTGTTGTCTAATAAATATTTCAAAAGTTATTGGCAAAAAACGTCTAAGCATTAGGCTTAAAAGCAGCTAATTTTCGTTATTTAATTAAATATCTTAAGAATTGACTCTGAAAGTTGAAAATAGCACTTTTGACCTAGAAATATGCTCAAGAATGTCGTGTGTAAATTTCATGTTGCTACCGTTCACCGTTTAGGAGAAGTTCTTGTGACCGACAGACAAATACATGTAATTTCTGCCTTATTTTATAGATATTTATAAAGATAAGCAAAATTTTCAGAAATAAAGGTAAATCAGTTCAAAGTCTAACCATTGCCTAGCAACAGAGTAGCTATAAATTTGCGTTATTTCCAAATCGTCTGCACGTAATTAAAGTTATTAAACTTTCAAAAATTAATAAAAACTGAAGGAAAAATGTCACAGAAAATAAATTGGTATCATTGAAAAGGTAAAACTTTGAACTTTAAGATGGTACAAAAATAACTTTTATCGGACAATTTGTTCCAAATTTCGGCGGAAAAAAGGATCACGTGATAGTTGATTTTAAAAATATTTTATTCCACATGTTTTCGCATTCCTGAAGGATCACGTGACAGTTGATTGAAAAATAAAATAATCTTCATCGCGAATCGCGGAGTCAATGGGCTTTCTTTATTAATTAATTTTAATCTGTAGTCAAAAATAATTAATTTAACGTGATTTCACCTAGCCTATGTCCTTTCTTGGGTGTCAAGCTACAACTCTGCCAATTTTCATCCAAATCGGTTTAGTAGTTTTGCCGTGAAAGCGTAACAAACAGACAGATAGACAGACACACACACTTTCACATTTATTATATTATTAAGGATATGGATATTTATAAAAATAAGCAAAATTTTCAGAAATAAAGGTGAATTAGTTCAAAGTCTAACCGTTGCCTAGCCACGGAGTAACTATAAATCTTCGTTATTTCAAAATCGTCTGCACGTATTTAAAAAATTATGGAACTTTTAAAAATTAATAACAATCGAAGGGAAAATGTCACAGAAATAAAATTGATATCATTGAAAAGGTAAAAATTTTAACTTTAAGATGGTATAAAAATATTTTTTGTCGGACAATTTGCTCCGAAGTTACGGCGGAAAAACGGTTTCGGTTAATTTCTAATTAACTGCCTGTTTAATTAACTTTTGGACTTAGAAAAGTTCACAAGTGTCTTCCCCTTGTCTTAAATAATAAGTGTACAAAATTTGGTTGAAAACCGTCCATTGGTTTAGAAGATGTGGAACATAGCCACATACATACATACCCACAATGACTTTTATTTATATTAAGATAAAGGAATAACAGAGGAGAATAGGTATGCTTTAAGTATTGATAGTTTAATAGACAGGATAGCCAATATTCCAGGCGAACAAGATGGTCGCCAAAAGTGGCTAGTAAGATCGTTAAAATAGTATTGCTATAATAAAAACACATGAGAAAATGTAAATATAACGTGAATACTTACCTGTTACTTTAATTACTTTTACACCCTTTGTTCCAAAAAATATTATGGTTACCTAAAATTTTTTACTTCTTATGAGGGGATAGATTTCAATCTTCATCACTAGCATTTGGCGACCTCTCTTATGGAACACAATGACTGATCGCACATGATCACTGACATTTGGTACGAACCACAGAATGTGTTTGTTGGTGAATGTGATACTAACAATCAACATCCATTATTTGCAATGTACGAAATTTGCATTTCTTTTGTTTGCAAATATTTCCAAATTACGGAATGAAGAATGAAGTGGTCATGGACTGTAGCCAACAGTATCTTTAAAAACGTAAGAATCAGCGTAGATTATTTTATCCATTTTGCTTCAAACTAAACTCAAAAGCGAATTTTCAAGGCTAACTAGAAGAGATCCGATTCTGCGTGATCTACATAAGAAAAATTTAAATCCCCATTTAACAATTCTATTTAAAAATAAGCAAAAACTGCGCCGCTTTTCAACACGTTCTTGAACTCATTTTAAAATCAGTTTTAAGTTCAAAACTACAATTCGAATGTTAATCACGCGCATGCAAATTATCCTCCCATGCCCTCATTACATAAAGTACCTCACATAAGTAATATCTGTCACACACAGTGCAAAATATACCAGCATATCTTTTACCACTGCTTGTTTTACATTTAAAAATTGAAGGTCATCGCCCGATCTGTTTAATTCTTCCAAGATGTCAGCACGAGTAAAATGCAAAAAATAGGATTAGAGGGCGAAAAAAAATGATGGAAAAGACCGCGAGACATGTGAAGGGCAACATCCTGCACACGTTCGCTATTTGTTCAATCCTATTCAACGGTCGGGCAGCCTAGCGTGACACAGAGCAAAAAGCCGGTAAAGATGCATCATATTGTTTACATAGGGGTTGCACGGTTATGGTTACGGAAAAAAACGACAAGAAATAAATTAAAAGAGCAATAATTGGACTCTGTTATGCTATAGGGAACCAACCAACATTTTGCGGATTTCGGATTCTATTAAAAAACTGCTTATTTTGTGATGGCTGATTGAACCTTTGCACACTGAACTAATTTATACATAATTCAATAATTCATTTTGTTGAAATACAGTGCTAGAATTTTTATTTTCCTGCCTATAAAGTCTTGTAATCGTCAAAAAATTCGAGCTCGATATTTTGATGAATCTCCACCTTTTGGGTCTCCCTGAATCCGAAAAATATACTTTTAAAATTATGTCTGTCTATAAACACGATACCTCAAAAACGCAGTGAGCAGAACGGGTGAAATTTGGTACTTGGTCTTTACACCAAACTGGTAAATTTCTATCAATTTCAAGACGAAATCCATCCAAAGGAAATCTGTCTATCCCTTGCATGTGAATATTATAACTCAAAAACGCAAATAGCTAGATGAATAAAATGTATACATATTTTATCATCAGAATTGTAGATCTGTATCAAATTTAGTTATTTATTTAAAGAAAAGCATACTACAGAGAAAACTCCATTTACAGAGTGCTATAAACAACAAACACACAAAGAACAAAAGCCACAACAAGTAAATAAAAAAAAATCGCTAGAAAATAAAAAGTTGAACACAGAGAATACACAAAATCATAAAAATTTTTCAAACGCATATATAATTAAAAACGAAAACACATAATCACAAAAACATTAAAACACACTATGATTCTAGAAGTCGTATTTTTTTAAAAAATTAAAAGACCATTTCCAAACGGCAAGGGTTAAAAAGTCAAAACACACAAGCACCGAATCCTCTAAAAACACACCAGTTTACAGACGAAAATACACACTTGAGATTTTAAAAAATAAATTGCAACACGGCGCCAAAAACAGAGTACAAACATTAAAACCTATAAAAATCATTTAAACAATGGTCGAATACATAAGAACGCGGAAAATCAAAACGCATAAAAATCTAAATATTTAGAATCAAATCCGTCAACGGATTAACTGTTTGTTAGCCTGCATATTCGCGTGCAGAACGTGATAACTCTATAACACAACGGCGTCGATAAATGAAATTTGGCACATGATCTTCTGGCCAAAATTGTATGTCGTTATCACATTTTGGATCCAATTGGTCGAAATTAGATAGCCAAAAATCCATTCTCGTTTTTCTTCACAATACTACGAAACACAAAACGCCCCATATTGTGTCATTACGCGCCAAATTTGGAAGGGTGCAGGGCACTAACGTTTGTGTTGTTACTCTTCCACCTTATGCCCGTCTCAGATTCCGTGAGCAGTATAAATCTGAGTTCTCGTGGCGGTCAAAAGTGGACAGCACACTACGTATTTCGTCGACCTTTTTTCTCGGACGATCAAAAAAGATTTCGTCTTTCGGTCGCTGGAACCGGTTTTTTCATCGAGGAAAGTGATGTCGAATTTTTATCCTTTGTGCTGAAAAGCACTCGCTATAGCCGATAACCTTTACTTTACGCTACGACACACTCCTGACTCCAGAGATAAGAATCTCCGCTTTGCAGTTTGGATGGGTGTGCGTTGATTATCTTTATTGAAAATTACATCGAGTTAACAAAATGTTACATTGATTTGGTTTACGTTATTGCTTATACTGATAACAATAATTTGTTTACAGTCAGAGCCTCCCTTACAGAGACGAGATTATCTGAAAAAGGAACATATACAAACAGAAAACAAAACTAAAATAATATGTTTTAATTACATAGAGAGAAGTTAAACATTTTAGGTTGCTGAAACAAATATTGTTATATACGACACTTCTATAATATAAAACTATTATTGTTTAGGTTATATTGATTAAGGCTTTACAAAGAAGTGTTAATAACTATTAGATGCGTTGAGTAAAAAAAAAAATCACTTTCCGAAGTGAAAAAACTGGTTCCATCGTCCAAAAGACAAAATCGTTTTTGATCGTCCGAGAAAAAAGTTCGACGAAATACGTAGTGTGACACCGCCTTAAGATCCTTGGCGGTCTAAGATGGGCCTTGTCTAAGATCCATAATTTTCATGCGGGAGGATGACACCATTATTAGGGGTGCAACGAGTTAGAAAGATGGAATTTGGCTTTATCACAAGTAAATCTGTGATAAAATTGGAACCAAATCCGCCAAAGGATTGACTGCCTGTCGGTTTGTCTATTCGTTTAGATGTGAACGCGGTAACTAAAAACACATTACGCTACATAAATGAAACTCGATATGTATTCTTGATACTAAAAGTGTAAAATCTGTATCAGTTAGCATGCAGTCGATGAATGGGAAAAGGTACAAAATACCTACTCTATTTTCTTCACTATGCTACGAAACTTAATACAAAACGTGCTATATTGTGTTAGTATACAAAAAAGTAGAGGGAGAACAATCTTTCTGGTTATTTTTTCTTATATGAGTGTATTCATAGACAAAGCATTATAATCGGCAAAAAATTTGGTTTGAGTTTTGATGAATTTCAACATTTCAGACTTCCACGAAACAAACCACTTTTGGAATTATGCCTATGTGCTTGTCGTCTGTAGGTCTATATGATTATGAACATAATGACTCGAAATCTACGAGCTAGATGGATAATATATGGGTTGACGTCCTCACACCCAAATTAGACGAAGTTATGCAATCAGGAACCATCTCCAAAACAACATTTTGATACAGCTGTCCCGCAAAATTCTCTTGCCGTACTTCTCAAAATTAATTGGAGGGTTGAGAGTTGAAGTGAAGCAAGTCCATATTTTGCTCATTTTGCACTAACACTGCCATGGTAGTGTAGAAATGTCATATTTCCGGAGTAATGATGATTCAAGTCCATGTTTCAGTTTGAAGAATAAAACAATTAGAAGCCCGCTGTTATTTTAAATGCAGTTCATCAACTTTGAGATCTGTTTTCTCAGAAATGAATCTCATAAACTTGTTTCGCTTTAACTCTAAACCCTCCAATTACTGTACTACAAGTAGTCTGCTGTGGAATAAATTGCAGATTCGATTTTGAATGACAAATTATACGCACGTAAGTAGTAGTAGAGTTTTCGACTGTGAATTCGAAATTCATAAAATAGCAGTTGGTGTATGATTGTATAACTACGCTCAATTGTGGATCTGTGTGAAATTGTGGACCCCATTTGTCAATGGAAAAAGGTACTGTACAGAAGCGCATACTTTGTGAAGGATATTAGGAAGCTACTCATGATATTTAAAAAGAATTTTTTTGAACATGAGAATTGGTATTTTTATTTGTTACATTAATTTACCTGATTACTAATAACGTCCAAGGAAAATTTACCCATTTTTAGGGATTGCATCTTATTATATATATCTACGCCAGCACACAGTCGAGTATAAACTTGAAATGCATTTTTGTGCCCGTTATTGTAAATATAACTAAAGAAAAAGGTGTAAATATTATGTAAATCAGTGGAAAATATCTCGGCAATGAAACAACTAAATAATTAAACTAAACTACAACTAATTTAAACTAAACAATTGTATGCTATTTAAACTAAAATGCAATTCAAAATTTCCCTTTCTCAAAATTGGAATTCATTTTGGAATTGATTCTTTGCTGCAAAACTGCGTCCATTTGGAAAGAAAGATACCAAGGATTTTCTTTTTTAAAGTGATGTGGCTTTTCATGTCAAGAAAGCGCGAGGAACAAATTTGAACAGTGCCTTTTTTCGTTCTTCTTTTTTCCCCCCTTTCCCCCAAAAGAATAAATGGAAAGTCAAGCTGCAGTAAAGTGTCATTTTTTTCAAAAATTAAATAGAAAAAGAAAATGTTCATTGATTCCAAGTAAGTAAAATTGCTGTGTCATAAAATATTCTGATGATTTCTAGGCTATGATATATATTTTTTATTTTAATATGTAATTTATGTAAATCATTAGTTCTCATTTTTCAGGGCTCACCCTCAGGCAAGAGTTTTGAAAAACAAAAAGGGTGTGGTGAAAATAATATACATATATGAAAGATCAGGCTTTAAAAAGGTGAAAGGCAGTCCATTGTCATCAAGGAAGAGACGATATTTGTTTAAATCTTCTTTTATTTAGGCATCAGGCATTATTTCTTCATAGGTAAAGTATTTCATTTTTATGTATCTCCATGACCAGATTTCAGAAGTTTACGCCCGAGCTGCGCGTTGTTGTTGAAAGCTTACATGCTGGCGTGAAAAAGGGCAGAAATGAATGCGCAGAACGCTTAAGTACCCAGAATAGGGAATTTCCCCTTTAGAACTCATGATTTGAAAAGCAAGTTGTAGTGCGTTAATTATGATGAAAGTAGAAGTATTTAAAATGAGGTATCGTTAAGATTATTTAGGAAAGTTAAAAAATTAAAATATCACACACATATGTATATATATATTGTAAAAGTAGATATTGGAACTACAAAGAAAGGAAAGAACTAAACTTCTGAAACTAGTTTATTCTAAAATTCAGTAGAAAAAGAAGGAAAAAGTAAAAAAAAAAAAAAACTGAAATAGGATAGTCTGAAACTTCCTCTGTTGTAAATGATTAATACTAATAAAAAAATTTATAGAACAAAAATTTTGAAAAATAATTTTATTACGAGAGTTAAATTTTGCAGACAAACTTTTTAAATATTTAACGAAATTAATGTCTTTTACAATTAAACATTAAATGTGCACTGTTGTTTATTAAAAATTAATACATTCCACTGTTTTATAACACGATTAATTCGGTCCATGCTGTATCGAAATCCTGCTTTAGGAGAGAATTCAGGTTTAGGTTTGTTTAGGGTTTATCTCACAAAAGCCTTTATTTGGTCATGTCGCAACAAGCATAAATTAATGAAACTGTGAAAAGATACAATATGGAGGAAAGATATGATATGAGGAATTTAAGATTGACGTGTTGTTGGAGGAATGAAACAATTTTTTAACTTGTTATGAGACTACCCTGTTTCAAGAAGGTTTGTTGAAAATAAACAGAAATTATTCTATTTCGAACCATTCATATTTCTATATAAAGATGGAAAATTATAATGAAAGAAAAGCAATATTCTCCCCAAAATTATATTAAAAATAAATAAAAAAAGGAGCTTCGCCGACCTCTGGAAGTGCAGCTTACCTTATGTAAAAACAAAACTATTTTCCCCTACATCGTATTCAGCTGTGTTTACATATTCACCAATCCTATTACAGAACAAATGATATTTTATGATACGAATTAGATTTTCTTTTTGCGAGATATATTTTCGGTCGACTGAAGAACGAATCGTGAAGGACAGCCAGTATCACAAAGTAAAACTACTTTCATAAATCTTTTCAGGAATGTGGACTAGTTTCCCTTGATATTCAGTGAATTACACCCTCATGCCCATCCCGTGGGACAATGAAATTGACAACTTGAACCAGTAAATCACAGTAACTAGTTTAGCTGAGTTCTGTTTCAGGGATATAATTTATTCATCTCACGTGGAGAGCTTCATGAAGCAATTACGAGGTAAAAGGTTGTATGATACAAAACATCACAATCTTTACTGCTTGTTCAGTTCATGCTTGCAATGACGTAACTACTGGGGGCAAGAAGGGTCAAGATTCCCCAGGCGCAGATCTTGTGGGCGCCATGGAGACAAATAATTAGTGAATTTGTGGCACTTTTTAAAGCAAAATATGACGAGAGGGTTAAAGTCGGATTAAGCCCTGAAGGGACCTATAGGCCGATGGTGGCGAACCTATTACCCACTGGTCAGACACTGACCCACAAAAGCTTTTTAAATGACCCGTTGATTTTCATAAACTTATATTTTATAACCTAAAACAGAACAGACAAGCGAAAATATTACAAAAATTATAATTCTAATATCGAATTATTAATTCTAATGTCGAATTTATAAAACATATTCTTTACCAAACAATTCTGTATTAATGAAGAAACTTGCTAATACTATTTTAACGATGTTTGTGTCCACATATTCGTGTGAAAATTTGTTTTCCTCAATGAATTTTGTAAAATCTACCAACAGAAATAAACTCGGAAATTGACTGCGAAATGCGTTAAACTAATGCATGCGGAATTTGAACTTAATATTAAAAGACTATCGGAAAATAAGCAAATTTGGATACTGGAAAATTAACAAATTTTTGATACCCTTTTTACTCCCCGCCAAATGACGCCATTGACCTAATGAACCATCTGGCGAGTATTGAAAAAAAAAATAATGAACAAAATTTGACCCACTTCTCGAAAAGGTTCGCAATCACTTCTATAGGCGATACAAGCTTCGGGGCTCCTCTTTCCCTTTCCCAACTTCCAAAACCAAATATTTTTATTGTATTTCATTTAATCTCCATACAAGCAGTTTTTTAGTAACAAATATTAAGGAATTCGTCTAGGTAGAAAAAGCGATTTTCGAAGAAAAATTCAAAAACTTTTTTGTGATCTAAAAATAAAGCCACTACTTTTAAGATTCAAAAAGAGTCTTTGTTTTCATTCTCATTCCTTCAATATTTTATTCCTTGATATTTATTTGAATTAATGTCTTATTATATTTTCTTAAATGCGTTTTCTGAAAAATGAGAATTTCACTAAAATTGGTCCACGAAAAACGTGATATTTCCAAAAGAATTCATTAGAATCCATTGAAATTTGGCACAAATGTGACAAAAATCTTTGAGGGTGTAATAGACTGCAGATTTTATGATAGATTTATTTTGTCTTGTTTTTCAATCACTTTCAGTTTGACACGCCAACTTTGAATGTTCATAAAATATTTATTTATTAAAATAAATTTTATCTTGCGGTCTGTTACTTTCTAGATAGTTTGAGAAGTACGCATGCGAAATTAAAATTAACTATGTCCCATATTTTTTCAATTATACTGTTTTTCTTAACATTGAAATTTTTATTAAAATTCTTGAAAAAAATATTATTTTCAAAAACTACTGATGATATATGAATAATTATTTCTGATTGCGACCATTTGAACCTATTTTTGTTATTTAGCTCTGTAAATCTTTTTTGCACATGCTTTTAAAAAGAACTTTCTCCGAACCTAGGCGGGTGCCTTAAGACAAACTGAAAGAACAAAATATTTCATTTCGGGTCACTTTCAGGAGAGATAGTTTCAGTATCTCGCAAATTAAAAAAAATGTAAAATTTAAATTTAAAAGTAATTTTTAAAAAATGGTAAAAAAATTACAAAACCTTTTCTTTGGGGGGGGGCATTATCTAAATATTCTAATACAAAGTCTAGGACTGTTGAGTCAGTCATCCAACTGCAAAACAAACTGGACTAAACTTATCTGCAAGCGAATTTGAAAACATGAAACAAATTCCAGAGAATAATGTTCTGAAATTTAAGCGATACTTAATTTTGATTTGAATAGGTTCGAGTACACTTCAGTAGTAAATTAAATGAAAGTTCTAAATTTAAATTCCTTGAAAATATTGTGAAAAAATCACGAGGCATCGGGGGCCCCAAAGTTGAGGGACCCATAGGCAGTTGCTTACTTTGCCTATTTGATAATCCCGCCCTCTGGAGGGTGAAAAAATAATACCATGCCCGGACACTATTTACACTAGCTAAGACACTATTTACGACTGGGGGCAAAAAAATCGTACTATTTTCCGGAATCCATCTACCCTCATTACGTCGCTGCATGCTTGTAACCAAAACCCAATGGAGTCAATTCACATTCACGTGGTACACATCAAATGCGCATCGCCAGTTCAATTTTAGAATTCATTGCTCATATTGCAGGAGGAAAAAGGCCTTGACTACGTAGTACTGATCGTTTCAAAATACTAAGACTAGCACCTTTTGAGGATTTTACTCCGGAAAGGGATGACAGGTGTTAAGTTACGCTAAGCAAGATGTAAATATCTCCCCCTCCATTTCTCACTTCACCCCTATTTTGGTGAAATCAACACCGTCTGGCGCATGTGTGGGTTTTGGAATCCGAGAATCATCTATTCAAAGACAATACATAATAACGTTTGACATATCACTGTGCATCACTTTAAGTGCACCCATGTGTAGAAAAAATAAATAATTATAATATCTGTGGTAAAAACATTTTCTTTTCATGACAAGAAAAGTTCGCTTCCATTTTTTTTTAGTACTATCTGAAGAATTTAAGATAATATTGTAATTTTTTGTTGTTATTATTAGTGTCACAATGTATCAGTTTCTCTTTTGTTAAATATGCAACAAAAGAAGACTATTAAAATACATTTTAATAAAGGTTAAGGATATTTTTTAAATGGGCTTCGCCAGGGCATTTTCTGGGCTTCATTCCAAAATGTTCTAGATATTGCGGGTGGGGGAGGTTCATTTTCTTTCAGAAGGGGCCTAAACTGGGGCATATGGTCACTTGTGACCATATGCCCATATATTTTTGCAACACCGATGCTGTCATTTAATATAAAAAATTATACATCATCAACACATTACCATTGATCGTAATAACTGCGCACGAGTAACCATAATGCAAATCAATATTATTCATATTCTACCGCACTAATGGCGAACCTTTTTGAAAAGTGGGTCAAAATTTGTTTATTATTTTTTTTAATACTAGCCCTTGGGTCATTAAGTCAGTGGCGTCACATGGGAAGGGTTTGGTGAAAAGGATGCCAATAATTTGGAAATACAGAAAAAAAATTTAACAAAAAACACTTTTGTTCACACTTTTAAAATACTCTAAGAAAAATTTACGTTTTCTTCTTGTTTTACAACTTTTACTTTTACAAGTGAAGAGCAAAAATAAAGGTCACCTTCGAAAGATTGATGTCAATGGGGTGATACCATGAATTGTGTGGCATCATCGCGGCATCTGGCTGTATCTCAAGTTCTAATTACATGCAGATCTGATCCGCCCCTTTGTGATGTCATCTATCAACCAATAGCGAGCAGCCGGTTGGAGTACTTAAGGACAATGATTACTTCTGTTTTTGTATCATCTCACCGCTAGCGTGTGGAATGATGTTATAAAATTTAATTTAGTTGACGTTATATTAAATATGTTTTTTGTTATGAAGTAGTATTATTTTTACTGTGTCATCAGCAATGTATTTACCACGATGGAGTCCTTCTGCAACTTGTAATAAATACAAATTTGTGATGGCGTTGAGAAGCTGGGTATAGAGGATTATACTAATCTACATGTAGTACAGTAAACTCTCGCTACAACGATATCCGATGCAACGATAAATCCCTCTACAACAATAGAATGTTGTGGTCCCGGTGCATTTGCATAGAACATAATGTTAATCTCCCCTCAATATAACGATATTCTGAATAGCAATAACCCCCAGTACAACAATGTTTTTTTTTTTTAAATCTCAACACCGTTTTCTTCCTCAATAACAGTATTTCATAAAGATAAGCAAACTGATAATAACGAAAATTCCAAAAATGGCGATGTTCCAGATGCTAAAGAATTTGTTTTGAGCATTCAAAAGTCTTTAACTGGGCTTGAAGAAAAAAGTGGCAAAATGTCTGGGATTAACGTGGAGGAATATTTAATAGCGGGTGATGATCTTATGGCTTTTGCAGGAGTTACTGAAGAAGATATTGTGTCCGAAACCATAGATGAAATAGAAAATGACGATAAAGAGGTCGATGGTGGTGAAACAGATCCATCGCAATCTTTAACAACATCCCAGGAACCTCTTCAACCAGTTCAGTCCCTACGGGCATTTTTTTAAGCCTTTCATCCACAAATGATAATCATTATCGTGCATTAGACTCTATGCAAATCTTGTTAGTTGACTTAACAATTTAAAAAATGAATAAGCAAACGAAAATATTGCATTTTTTCGATAAATAAGTTTCTCAGATATATGTGTATAGCTGAATTTTCAATTTTTGCATGCTTTAACAATTATTAACACTCTGGTGATGCTTTTTTTGCAAATTGTACATTGTTGTATTGTGTCCACATTAAAACAATCAAAATTTAAGTTTTCTATATCGTAATTATATTGCCCCTCGATATAACAATACATCCCTCTATAACAATATCTTTATTTGGTCCCCAGAATATTGTTGTAACGAGGTATTACTGTACTTGATTGTCAAGCGATGCACTTTCTTAATCCCTTAGCGGCTACACTCGTAAACCTCACCTGCTCATAAGCTGTATAGTTAACTTGACCCGACGTAGGCCGAAAAGTTTCAATTGCAAATTAGATATTACAGAATAACTATGAAATGTTGCGGGTTGAGCTCCACATAGATACATATGTTTGTGGTCTTGATGAGAAAATTTAATAATAAAGTGGAATTATTAAACTTTGATTAAACTTTGACTAAACTACTTTTAGACTCGTACGCCAAGGCTGCCAATAGTTCAACACTGCGAGCTGGTACATCCTCGTTCTACGATGCAACGAATATGCACGCCAAGTTTATGACCTAGAAACAAGCTTTTGCTGTATAAAGCCATCATTAGACCAGTGTTAATGTATGGGTCTCAAGTTTGGGGCGCTGCATCAACAATGAACATAAGGAAGTTGCAAGTTTTCCAAAACAAGCAACTCATGCAAGTAGTCAATGCACCTAGGTATGTTAGACGTAAAGTCATACATGGCGACCTCAAAATTGACCCAATTTTGGAATTTATTAAGAAAACCTCTGTTAGATTCTTTGATTAAATACCCCGTAAAATTCGTAAAGAGCTGTTACAAAGACCTGCGTATGACCCAGCAATCCCCAGTTCAAGGAAATGTCCAAGAGCTGCGATGGATGTTGTCTTTGATAATTTCCCTTCCGTCAGAAAACGAAGGATTAATCCAGCTCCTACCAATCTGGGTGTTTAATTTTTCAAAATTCACTTTTGACCTCTGTTAAGCTGCGTTCCTACGGCCTGTCTTTTCACGAGTTTCGTCCGCGGTTCGCGTTATTCCCTGTCGTCGGAACAGAAAGAAGCGATGTGGTTAGTGGGCTTGTAAGTGCATCTGTTGCTTCCCGCGTTATGACGGTAAATAGTTCGCACGTCAAAGGCGGTTGGAGTGGACAGATGGCGTCAGTGCATCCGTTCACTCGAGCGCTGCCGAGAGATTTGCCAAGCCATGCGCCATTGGAAAGGCTCGACTTGTCGGAATTCCACGGACCACAAGTACGTACCTCGAAGTTTTACCAAGCCAGACGCCATGGGAACAAGGCTTTAGCAACGATGTGCTACTCGAGTTTTTCTGCATTACCCATCAATTAAATTTCTTCTCCCCCCCCCCCTCATTTTCCCTCTGAATTGCTTTTCTTGTCTTCCTTCCTTCTTTACTAGTCCAGAGCAGTTTCTTTGGCAACGCGCAAAGTAAATTCACATTAACTTTTCTCTTTCCCCCATTTACTTTGTGTCTTTCTTTTATTATTTACCTACTGTTTCAGAAAGCATCCAGAGAGCAATTTTCTCTCATTTCTAAATTCTCACCAAATTTGTTTTTTCGGTTCTGACAAATTCAAAATTATAAATTCCCTTTTCCAAATTATTATGTGGAGGTGCGAAGTGATATTTTCTCACAAAGCGGAACTCCGTAAACGTTGCCGTCATGAGTCATACACAGTCGCAGTGATACGATAGATTTCCACATAGAAATATTTTTTCGTAAATTCGACATCAAATATTTATACTTCAATTTTTAAATATTTTCAATTGTCTGATCTCTCTTTTGTGATATATAAAATAAGTGTATAAAAATAAACGAGTAGGTCATTTAAAAAGCTTTCGTGGGTCAACGTCTGACTCGCGGGTCATAGGTTCTCCACCACTGTTCTACAGTTTGCAAAAGTTACGGAAGAGTTTTCTTCAAAAGTTATTTTTCAGAAATTAAGTATAAAAAGGAAAATTAAGGTTATTTACTCAACCCAGCCAGGACTGTTTCAGTTAATGCGGGACCTCTGTTCACTTTTATACTTTACTTTATTTTTAGAGATTCAGGATGAAATTAAATTTTAACATAAATTATACATCATGTTAACTTCCTTAATACAGAAATAATTAAAACTAGTGTGTCGTATACTACTAAATAACTAGGAGATGCACACGTAGTTTTTCTTTTTTAAACCAAGCAACGAAAAAATGCAGCAGATCTCCTTGCCATTACGCATTTTTATTTTAATAAAGTAAAATACTAAATTTTATGACATATTTTTGAGTTTATCAGTGCATGCTAGCATGAAAAACAAAATTCATAAACTAATAGGAATCAGATTCTTATGATACAATAGATTATATTTATGTAGGATGAAATTTAAATGTAGCCAAAGGGTTCTTATTCGAAAATAACTTTGCTAAAATATGAGCAGACGATCTAGTTTTCAGTTTCTACTTAAAAAGATTTGCATTTTCTTTTTTTATTAGAATCAGATGGATAAAATTAAAATTTGTTTGTAATGTCATAAAATAACAAATTCTAAGTTAATATAAAATAATATGAATAAAATAGATAAATATTTAGTTAAACCAAAAGGTTTCAGTTAAACTAAATATTTATCTATCTAACAGCAAATATCGTAGAAAATAACCACCATCCTATTAACAGAAAGTAACAAAGAATGTAAAAGCTTGGATTAAATTTCTGGTTTCAATATGTCATCAAATTAAATTTTAAAAATTATAAGAATCACAGTCAAAAATAACTTTTTTCATTGTTCTTGTCAAAAATTTTTAACATTTTGTTTCAGTATTACAATTTTTTTTCCTTAAGCATTTCATTAAAAAATAATCCTATTTTTAAAAGTAATACTTCTTTTTTTGTATGTCAAAATAACTGTGAAAAATTGAACGAATTTATTTTAATTATATGCGTACTTTATCTTTAGTTATAAAGAGGAAGCCTGGAATGTCACGGCAAAATATCATAAAAAATTAGTTAGTGGAGTTCCGAAAAAAATCCCTTTCCGTGACTATAAAAAAAATAAAAGAAATAAAGAAGGAAAAGAAGACCTATCCGAACAACGAAACTTAACGCGTGAAAAGAAGGGGGAGGGAGTAAACAAGAGAGGGGGAAGGGAGTAACAGCGCTCTCACTTTCTCCCAGCAATCAGAAACAGCACGACCGAGCTTTCGGATTCAAACGCGTCTTTTTAAGTTTTTTCTGAGGCTCCGTTTGGGAACCTGTTTCGACCAATCAGAGCGTTCGAACGGGGTTATCTACCTGTTTGAAACGAAACGTTGACACACGATGCAGGTGCCAGGGAGCGTATGCCTGTCAAACCGAATGTCAGTTCCATTCTCTAGTCGTAAATAATCCTCTCCATTCCCAAAATAAGGATGACCACATCTGTCCACCCCAAGTCGACACTGGACGCTCTCCCCAAATCTTTTGTGTCCTCGATGCGAGTTCTGTTCGACGTTATGGACGATAAACGGACCGGGTACGTCCGTTTTGCAGACATCGAAAAACGTTGGCAAGAAAACGGTTCCGTAACTCGCGGTTTACCTAGTGGGGTTGTCGAGAGCTTGCGCAAAGTTACCCCTGCTACTGGTTTGTTGACATTCGAACGTTTCTGCGCCGGTTTGAGAATTTGTTTGTTGCGCCACGATTCAAATAAACGCGCTGGTCAGAGTCAAGCGAACCTTCCGAAATCTTCCCTGACATCCCGACCCTCATCAGTCCCACTGCCCGAAAGAGGCAACAGTGGGATATCAATCAGAAAACCCAGTACACCTCTGGGAAAAATCATCCACACGTCCAATTCATCGGAAAGACTGATGCCGATCAGTGTTCTGGCACCCGTGCCGTCACGCATGAGCCGCCACAACACCGCAACGGTGCGTCCCAACAATACGACCTTCGTGCAACAGAGAGCTATTAGTATGCCCCAATTACAAACGGAGATTAAGTCATACCAAGCGCTTCCGAAACGAGATGCCCCCTCCCCCTCGACGTGGGGTAAAAAAGAAGGGGCTAAAAGGATTATCACACCTAGTGACCGGGAACCAATAGACAGGAATAAAGTGTCCTTAGCTCTGGAAAAGTGGAGGATGATGAAATCTTATCCTGCGCCTAAAGAAAATCAAGAAAATGTGAGACCGTTGAGGAATGTTGCTATGAGAAATTCGTCTTCATATCCTAGTTTACCTAATGACCAAGTCTCCAGTAGTGATGGTAAGATAGTACTGAAGTATTAAATAATAATTTATATACTGTAGAAGATCTGTATTTATTATTGAAATGTGTATAGTTATTAAATAATTCTTGGGTAAATTCTAAGAAATGGAATTTGTGAATTTTTGAAAATATTAACTGTTGGAAGGAAATAATATTAAATAGTTCAAAGTAAAGTTTATGATTATTTTTTAGAAAATATTTGGGATAGAAAATTATTGTGTGTGTTTCTATAAATAAGTAATAGTTATAATTAATCAAATAGATTTAGCATACGATGTTAAGTAGTAATATTTTACATCTTATGCTGAATCTGTTCAAATTATGAAGAGGTTATTTCACTTTATTGCTTTTCTGAAATTTTATCTCCGTAGCTCTTCCATGTTAGCAAGATAGATGCAGCTGAAAGTAAAATACATCAGTATTTAGATAGAATAAAGCAGTATTTTAAATATTAATTACAATATTGATTTTTCTTTAAATTGTTAAATAAAAATTTGTATCTCTTCCAGATTCTTCAAAAGTTTTGTAGTCTTTACAGGGTAACAATTTTTATTGCATAGTTTTGGTGAGGTGCATTATTTATGGTTTATATACTCAATATTTTGAAAGACTGTCATTTACTGAGGGTGAAGAAAATGTAAACAAATTCTCAATGAACATAGAGAGAATGTGTAGTTTCTATGAAAACTGCAATTAGATAGTTTTTTTAATATTTAAAAATGAATAATTGGATTCATTAAGATAAGCATACTACAAATAAAAAGGCAGTATTTAATAAAGTATAAGGGAGGGATTATAATCTACTACTTTTTATTAAAGTTTTTAAATTATATTAAATACTATACTGGTTGTATAGTATGTATTGACTATTACCCTAAACAGATTTCGCTGTTCATGTTTAGATTAAAAAATATAGTCTTCAGTTAATACTTCAAATGAATATACAGATATTTATTATATAGCTTTATAATTCTGTTAATGAAAACTTGTAAACTTTAATAAAAAAACACATTCTTGGTTAATTTTAATGGAAAGAAAATATGGTGTTCATAACAATTTTTTTTTAAAAACTGGTGTTCAAACAATTGACTATAGTTCTCTTACAATAATTGAAATACAGAATGTCCGTAAAGTTCAAGTGCAATTTATAGTAGTTGTAAATGAGATGACAAGAATTCATAAAAATGCTGTTACTTGTTTTTTCTTTAGAAATTTTATTTTAAGAAATTTAATTTAAACATTTTTCAGAATCACTGTTCATGGATAATTTCACAAGAAGTGAAAGTACTGAATCTGTTTTTTTAACAATCTGTTCTTCTCTTTTTTTCAATTCATGTGGATTTACTTCCTTTGTTGTGCTTCTTTCTCATGCTGGGCTCTAAACCACAGAGAAGGAGATACTCTAAACTTTCTTGAACAGCAATAGTAGATTTCAGTTCAACTAAATACAGAACAAAATTTACTTTCTCTTCTAGCGAAGTCACAGGTCAGCAATGATTCTGAAAAATAAGTAGGATTTTTTAGTGAAATTTCCAATTTAAAAAGTAATCAAGCTTTCTGATCCTGTTTATGATTTTCTTCTTTCTAATAAACTTGGAAATTTACAAATATTTGAAATTATACACAAACTTTATGGATACCCTGTATGATCAGTGTCTTAGTTTCTTATTTAGTAGGTAATTTTTTTAAATGTGTTTTTAAATATATTTAACAAAGAATATTGCAGTATTACAATTCAGTACATTTATTATCAAAAAAAAAAAAAAAATCTTTTTAACAGTACTTAGTTTTAAGTTGCAATAGTAGATACATAAGTGTATTTAATAATGTCACCTATCATTTATCATTGTAATTCCTGAAATTATGATGCAAAAACAATAATTTTTCAGCATTTTTAGGAATAAGTCTGTTCCGTTTGGTTTTATACAAATATATCAATCAACAGTTTCAGAAAATAAACGCTCACTATATACTATGCTTCCGGGAGCTGAAAGATATTTTCTTGATAAATTTGCATGTCTAAAAAAGTTTCTTTTTTTCTCACCAATTAAGCAGACATTTCATCTAAGCTGTTAGAGGTTCTTTATCAAAATAGGAATTTACTTCTAATAATTTTAATTAATCCACAGAATGTTCTTCTGTTTGTCATTGTCATGTTCTGCAATGATGACTCTTTCATTCCTCTGAAGCAATGCCAAAATAAAGAGGGTTTCTTATTATTGGAATTAAGGTATTTAAAATATTACAAAAACACATCAAGGTGCCAATATTTTTTTAAATATGTAAATAATAAAAAAACAATTTTATTAATCTTTTATTTTTTTATTTAAAATATTAGAAATATTTTATCTTAGAATCAAAAGTGAAATGTTTTTAAAAAGTAGACATTCCACTGCCAAACATCGGTATTCGACTATTTGGCCAAATCACTAGTCGTTACATCCCTAATTACAAACTACATTCATAGTAAGTTGGCTGAAAATACAATGCTACAAGTCTGGTCCATATTCTTTGTTTTACAAAAAGCAGTAGGGGCTTGGCAATTTTAGATTTCGTTGAGCCATACACAATGGCAGAAGTTGGGGGGGGGGGCGGCTTTTCGTGGGAAAATTAAATTTGTTTCATTTTAGCTGCCTAAAAATTATAAGAAAGCAATAGAATTCAAGAAAGTTAGCTAATTTTTTAAATTTCTTATGTACCTTCTATATTCCCTGGCACTTTTAATTGTCTATAAATTTTTGCCCCTCAATTTATAACTAACAATCACCGCTACTCACCATACAAGATACTAAATGAACACTACGCTTCCCTTGCGTGGGATATGGGACAACTTGAAGCTGCATACATCAAGCTCAAATCTCTTCAGCTATGAATTTGAAATTAAGGTTTTTACATTTATTTTTTTAAAGTTAACAAATGAATATTGCAACTCTGTCATTCATCAAGAATGATGAAAATTCAGAATAACTGTATAAACATTAACAAGTTATTAAACTTCTATTCAGACATAGATGTATAACACATATACAGTATAACACTTTGTAACTTTTTTTCTGTGGAAAGTATGTTTCCTTTTTTTTTTTTTTGTTGATATTGGCATTCAAACTGGTTTTCATGATTTCTATATTAATTAAAGCCATACATTATTTTCATTTAAAACACTGTAGTTGATTTTATGATAGATATCAACAAAACTGTCTAGTAAAATGTTGTATAGTTTATTTAAAGGGAAAGATAACTTTGCAATCTGAATTAATGAGCATAATTCGCAACAGCATGCTAAATTTCCAATCTTATAACTGTCCATATGGAAAATTAACCTTTTCCTTATAAGTAATAATAATAAGTATAAGTAAGTTTACGGATGAGAAGCCACCAGATAAGTAGGCAGGTTCTCGCTTCCCCTAGGGGTTTAGTTATAGTGGGGTCAAGTTACCCCCACCAGTAATAGTAGGTACCTCCTTCAGGAGGGTCGAGCCATAGCTGGTGATGGCTCCTAGGACTCGGTACTCAAGCTATTGCAGCGACTGTCATTCAATGTCCCCGAGTGCTATAAGGCAGGATGGGATACCTCTGCATTAAGATCATGGGTAATTTCAATAACTTTCCAGTAGAAATTTTTCCTTATCATATGGTATAGATAGATGCTATAACACTAAATCGTTAAGAATTCATTCCTCCTGTGAATCTAATTTGTCTCTCCTCTAATCCCTTTGTAGATAATTTTACTTTCTTATACTATCATTGTATATTTCCCATTTGTGATGGTTACATTATTGATAATGGTGGAAAACATGATTGTGGGTGATCTATAAGGACCACAGTTCTTACCTTTCAGTATTTTAAAGGGGGAGGAAGGCTTTCCTGTTTCTTCCCTAAAATGATAGATTGAGATTTTATCCTCCCATAATCTGAAAATTACAAATGCACAGATATGTAATGAAACACAAATGATTGTTTACTTTTACATATTGTTATTCATTATTTCTTTAGAAAATGTTACTTTTCGGGAGTTCCTGTACTTTCTAATTTAATTTTTGTTTTGCTTAGGTCAAATTTAATATGGCATGATGCATATTGTGGTAAACGTAATGCAGTTATTTTGAAATTAAAAGATGTTCAGAGACTAAGCAATATTGATTATGATTTTCAGTAGACAGTGGAGTTAGTTTGAGACCTCAAGATCGTGGTCCTGCAGCAAAAAAAGCAAGTCGAAGAAGAGAACCTAGGAGACATACTGTATCTAATGGAATAGATTATAATATGGTAATAACTAGTATTTTGTTGAGGTATTGAATATTTTTGTAGCATGTTTTTTTTTCCAAATTTTGTAGTTAATTTTTTTTGTTGATATTATTAAAATTATTTTTTTATTATCAAAATTTAATATTTATTAAGTTTATAAACTGTTTGTTAATTTTTTATATGATATTAAAAACCAGTAGAAACCAGTAGTCAGATAGTCAAAAAAAAAGGCACAATTTCAGTAATATGCAATTAATATATGTTTTTGAAAAGATAACATATTTTACTTTTTTAAATGTTTGAAAGCATAAAAGGCAATTTAATTTAATATAAATTTGTGAGTAATTTCTTTTTTGCCTTTTTTCTACAAATATTTTATTATAAATTTCACTGAAATGTAAATTCTTATTTATGTGTTAAAGTTTCTTTGGGTAGCAAATGGTCCATGGATAAATAATTTTTAAGAATCTTAAAACTTTTACCAAAAGATTTTTTTTTTCGCGAAAATAAACTATAAAATATTATTCATAAATAAAGTGCATTCATTAATTCAAAAATAAGAAAATTTTTTATTATAATTGAAAGATTTATTAATAAATTAATTATTTGTTCTGCAATGTCTAATTAATAAAATAATCTAGCTGTAAGATAATCCTTGGTTCGGTTACTCATAAATGTTAAGTATTTTCCCCAAAAATAATTTATTACTGTCGCATCAGGTGATTTATAGATAGTTTTAAAATTCTGTAATGAATAAAATAAGTATTATAAAATCTAATTATTTAATGAACTAATTCTTTATACTTCTTTTATCCAACAGATTAAAAGACTTAAACTTTTAGAGCAAGAGAAAGATTTTTTACTACAAGGATTAGATGTTGTTGAGAGAGCACGTAACTGGTATTTACAGCAAATTTCAAATGTTAATGACAAGTTGGACCGTGTCAGTAAATGGGACATTCCACATTCAGTAAGGATTGATCTCTTCATCTTTCTTTTTCTTTCGAATAACGTTCAAAAGGACAAGTATTGATAAGGTCTTATTTTTGTTTCAAAGTTGAGACAAAAAAATACACTCACAATACTAGTATTTTTAATTTATATTCAGTTTGCACACTATTTCCATGATAACAAAAAAGCATCATAAAAACTAAAATGTTGCATTTAATAGCATTTATATGGCATGAAACCTCATTTGAACCATATGCTTTTCCAAATAAGGTATTTTTCATTAACTTTATTTGATAGCATTATGTCAATATATAGTATAGAATAGGTCACGTTTCAAATTATCAATAAAAGAAAATAAATTGTGCTTTGAATTTTTCAATGAGAAATATTTCCTTGCTTTGTTATAAAAGTGTTTCTACTCTTATTTGCTCTTCTTCAGGATCAAATTCACCATAGTCCAAGATGGCTGTTGTGCTATAAAACTATCATATAATATGATAGAAAAAGCCTAAAGATCATTGAAATGTATGTGGATGAATCTTTATATTCTGTGATCCTTCCAATAAGAGATCTTCTTTCTTTAACTAGTAAAATGCAGACATTTACTGAGACATTAGTTCAATCAAGATGCAGTAAATAGTCTCCAGTTATATTAGCACTAAATCTTTTGATTTTTACTTATTGCACTGTGATGGTGATGTAGCATGAGCAATTTTTCCAAATCAAACAAAGAATATTTACTGGCTTCAGTGTCATGTTTGAAAATCACTGTGTTGACAAAAGTTTCCCATGATATTTATTCGACTTCTCCTATCATCTATCACTTGATGTTCTAACTAAAAGGATTTTGGAAGTCTTAGAAACTTTTTCTAAAGAACCTGCATAGAAAATATCCTTTTCTCTTTATTGCAACTTACATTTTTCCATTATTATGTATACACTTTAATCATACACAGATTGCGAAAAGCTTTGGTATTTGCAAGATTAAGTACACATTTATACAATTAGGAATTGACTATCATTTTGTAGATTTCGATTTCACTACTTGAATCAGTTCCCAAATCTGTTGAGTTTTCTATGTAAAACTGAAATAACTTCCCAGTTATGCAAAAGACTACTTATACTGTAATATTAATTTAGAAATGAAGCAGCATATGAACTTTTCTGAATGTGTAATGAAAACAATTGTATAAAATGCGAGTTGGCTCCTAATTGTATGGCTGCATTCAAATAGTCTTGTACAAATTTTGCTTCATTTGTGATACAAATGAATAACATTCGTTTTAGAATTATTGATTTTAGTATACTGTGTCATCAATGTAGTTAGTAAATGAGATGTTCTGTAAAAGAATACTATTTTTTATTTTGTTAAACTGACATAGTATAAGGGGCAATATCAAATTTTTATTAAATATAACTGATTACTGATAAGAATGAAAATTCTGAGGGAGAAAGGTGGCTTATTTGGAACAAAGATGCCTTGAGATTATTATTATTATTTTTTTAACTTATAATCTTCATATTTGTTGTTATACAATTCACAGTTTTGATTTTTGAAAACTTATTTCATTTCAGGAATATTCAATGGACGCACAGCATGAAAGACTGAATTTTCAGATGACTCGGATATCTGAAGTCAATCAGCATTTAAATGCCTTAATGGAAACATCAGAAAAGGTACACATATAAAAATATCAGCTTTCCCTATACTTAATTTCTAGATTATATCGCAACAAAAGTATGCTATTCTGACTGCAAATTCTGCAAGAAACTATTAGCACTTATTACATGAATTGCATTGCAAGTTCCTTCATTTAATATGTATTGTTTAATGCTGCTGTAATCTAGAAAGTATACATGTTTTCAAGGCTGACTTAACCCCTTAAGTCTCGCGCCCATCATATTGATGTACATCGAATTATTGCATTTTAAAGCTTATAAACTAAAATTTAATCATTAATTAGCTTTATAATTTCACTGAAAAATTATGTAGAATCCATAAGCATCTCAAGTATTCTATGCCTTCTTAGATGAATGAAAACGACAGTCCCTTTCCAAAACAGGAGGGGGCATCTTATTAGATAGCAAAAAAAAAAAACAATCCTTAAGAGGTTAAGGAGGTGCAAGTCTCAATTGCATTGATCCATAATTTTCTTTTTTAAAGGTTTTAAGAGTAAGAATGAAGAGTTAAAATAAGACCAGCAGGAGTGTTCTCCCCTTAGCCTTCGCATATACAAATACAATAGAGCAAGAATTGTGCTTTGTAATATCCAAATATGCATCTTGTATGCCCAGTGGCAGAAACACCGCGACGCTGCGTCATACGTCGCAGATGTTGGACAGTGTCTGCAGACTATTTTGTAATAAAGTTTATCATGTGCTCATAAAATAAATCCCATCATGAAAAATATCAAATTTATTAATTACACTTTCTAAAGAACTTAGCAATTATTATGTAACTCACATTGCTAAAATATGCAATCCTCTCGCCCTCTCTTCTCTATGCTGAATGGGCTGACCTAGTGACTGCGATTTGACCTTGAAGTACGCTAACTGCCTCATATCGGTATTGGTCACGGCCAATGTTTTCTTCGCGTTTCATTCCGATACGTTTCTGGCAGGGAGCCTTTGGTTTCTGGAAATAACACGTGGTTTTTACTTTGAGATGGCTGCGTATATCGATAAAATTCGTTGTTTTGATTGCAATGCTACATTATTACGAAAAAACTTAAAGCAGCATTATTTACGCCAGCCTGAAAATAATCCTCCGAAGTTTCGATCGATCTCTACGGCTGCAAATCGATCATTTTTTAAAAACAGGAGCGAAAAAAGAACGAATTCTGAAATTGATAAAGACGAGGAACAGAGTTCAAGCCAAGATTGCCCCAATTTTAAACGTTCTAAGCATTAGTTAAGAAATATGGAATTCATTATTATACACACTTTCAAAATATATCTACATACTTGCAAATGCAAAATTCCATAAAATCAAATTTGTATCAAGAATTTTAGAAGACGGCTGTATTCTTCCTTGTTTTAAATAATAAACAATGATACTATGAAATCTTATATATGTATCATTGCAGAACAATTTATCAGTTTGCACACACACCATTAAAATGCATAACAGGATAAATGTGCTAAAAAATTTCAAAGTTTTTCTTTCGGGAAAAAGCAATTATTTATTGCATTTTAAATTAAAAACATACATTAAGACATTTGTTGGCATACTTAATTTTTTTTACAATAAACAGCAGGCATAAACTTTTAAATAACATCTAACATATTGAAGAATATTTCATTTATATGAGCTAGTGATGTATTGTTTTGAAAACTTCACCAAAACAGAAAGACACCAAGTGCTGTGTTTAAAACGGAAAAGTACCCAAACATAATTTTCTGCATAGGTATTTGTATAGTATGATTAATATTACTTCTGAAACAACTTGATACTTCATTATTGTTAATTATCTGCCCAAAGAAAAAATTAATCTTCATATGCTTTTGTTTATTAATTTATACAATTATATTATACAATGTTATATGGTTTTTAATTTATGTTTGTCGTATTTTAATAGTTGTAGGTTGATATAAATGTTTCAAAAAAAGAAAGCAAAATATTTATAGTCGCGCACTATTCTGCAGGCTATTTTTAAGAGACCCAACCTCCGTTGCAGACTATTGAAAAGCATTCTGCCACTGGGCTTGTATGTCTCCTTTCCTTCTGATTGGAACCTAAATGTGATACAGATCTACTTTACTGATGATTAAATTATCTTAAATTTAATCCTCCTAGCTCTTTGCATTTCTGTTGTCACGTGCACAGATAAACAAGACTTTTTGTTGATGGATTTTTTTTCTGGAATTTGATAGAATTCTACAGCTTTGGTGTTATGACAACATACCAAATTTCATCCAATTAGCTTGCTGTGTTTTTCTGGTATGGCATTCACAAGCAGACATAATTCCAAAAATGTTTTTTTTTTTTTCTGTCTAGGAGAGATCTGAAATGTGTAGTTGCATCTAAATCTTGAGGAATTTCTTGACGATTAAAATACTTTCCATCTGTATACTTTGTATATGAAAAATCAAAATAAAATAAGCAGCTCTTTTAAATTTTTAACAGTGCCCAGGACATTTTTCCAATCTGCTTCACATTAGTTATGCCACTGAATGGAGAGTAGATAGTATTATGGCGTGGGGCCCATATGGTCCAGTTGTTTCAAGACAGACCCTGCAGTTTTCAATATTTTTATGTTATACAAATAAAATTGAATTTCTGCAATTGCTTTGCTCTCAAGATTATTTGCAGTCTTCACGTATATTTTAAGTTAAAGATTTTTTTTTTTTTAAAATGCAAATTTGTTTTTATGACTATCAAATTGTAAAACATGAATAGTATATTCTCACTTTCCTAATACGTTTAAAATTTGTTGCATCAAGTAGTGTTATAAAAACTGCTCAACTTTATAGATGTTTATGAACACAGAAAAAAAAATCAGTGTTCCTAATTTAAAGCATGTTGTTGAAATCCAGTGTTTTTGCTGTCTTATTAAGAAACACAATTAAGGATGCATATTCATATTTTGGAATGTCTCGAAATTAATGAAAATATTCTTTATATGTGCATTCAAGAAATGTATTTTTATTCTTTATTATTTATTGCTAAATGCTCTCTTAGTATTTATTTGGATAATTATAATAAATGTTTTTAACTCAATTTAAAAATGATTTTTATTCAGGGGTTTCCTATCCATATGAATTTAGCTGTTCACCAGAGAAGCATATACAGTGCCCAAAAAACTTCAACACAGACAATACAAAGATTAAAAAACCAAAACCATGCTTTGACGGAGGTAAATATCTTTCTAATTGTCCTTATGTTTAAATATATTATTCATCTTTGAAGTGCTATATATATATTTAATTATGAAATGGATTATATATCACTTCATAAATCTCTTTGTTATTCTCAGAGAAGCATATAGTTCTCAAATAGTCAGGGATGGTTACAATCTGGATTTTCTATTCTCTCAAATTCTGAGCTTTCTGATTTTTTCTCATTAAAAAAATGCTTGTAAAGTTTTTAGGCATGAAGCTCTTTGTCAAAACCCAAGTGACAGGGTTTTTACCCTTGGTAAATATTTTAGGGAAAATTTATTGAATAGCTGGCCAACTTAACCAAATTTCTTACATTCAATGAACCATTATCATTCTACCAGCAGTTCAGCAATTACCATTAATCACCCATGCCTCTAAAAAAGTTAGCATTTTTTTTTTTTTTTTTAATGTTCAGGTACCGAAATGGTAAGCAACTCAATGAAATGATGCAGTGAAACTTAAAATTAGTTTTTAATTTTTTTAAAGTTTTTCTCTCCACTAATTAAATGGTTTTGAAATATGTGTTTGCATGTATGTATTAGTATTTAACATTGAATTGTTTGTAACTTTTACTGGAGGTAGTTTCCCAGATTTTTGAAATAGGGTCACAGACACCCTGCATTAAAATCTGGCACAGCAAGAGTTTTGGGCACATAAAAAATAATATTGTGCATTTCAGTCAAACTTTTTGTAGCCACTCTTGTGTCTGGAGTTGGTAAATTATTAGATAGGTTTGGGAGCCCTAGAGAAATGCTTGCACAGAAGATATTTTCATTGCATAAATGTCTGTTCATAAATTTAATGTAAATCAAATTAGAATTTTTGAAAAATCATTATAGAACCAGCATATCTTATATCAAATATCTGAAATCTTTCCCTATAATGATTACCTAATTGAAGGAAAATATAAAGTACACAGAACTCATTATCCAGGGATAATTAATTCACTGAATTTTAGCTTGCAAAGACTAAAAATGATGAATTTTCAACAAGATTAAAGGTAATTTTTTGTCCTCTGTATGAATAAACAGGCCTCATAGCATGTTCCTAACTAAATTTAACTGATAATTTCTAAATATATATTTAAAAAAATTCGGCATTTGAAATGTGTATTGAAAATTACAGTAGGGTGAATATTTTAAATAGTAAGTGTTTTTATGTAATGTAATTTTGCTGCCTCTTAAGAAAATGTTTATTCAGAATTTACCATGTCATGTATTTATTTAATGTTATGCATTCTGCGGCATCTCATTACTTTCATAGTAATGGGATAGTAGAGGAGTGCTAAATTAAAAATACTCAAAGATTCCCTCCTGCTTAGAAACTTGAGTTTAAAATTTCTGCACACATCACCTTTAACTAACTGCTCATATATATGTAATAATCTCACTTAATTTTATTTCAAATTCTAATATTATATATTTTAAAGTCTTAATGTATTCCAAAATCACTTTTCTTAAACTCCAGTTTCGTTTTATTTCCCGCACTGGAGGTATATTAAATCTCTCGTTTTGGCATATTTATTACTAAAAGAATATTTTAATTGCTTTCATGTGCCCACCGAAAATCATGGCACGTCTCCTTGGCGCTAGACTTTTTCCCTAAAACGCTTACGTAATTTATTAAAAATAGCCAATATTCCCTTCACTTTGATCACGTGTTATATTGTTATTCCCTTATCTGAGAGAATCGGGGATTTTCTGTACACTTTTACTAAAAACTTCAACTGAGATGCAAGTATTTCCGTCACTCCCATAATAAAATGAAATTTAGAATATAATTCGGCCTGTTTTTGTTATTTAACGACTACAACAATGAATAAATTTTATGTATAGATGCATGAAATTTAGTAAAATAAGATTACAGTAGGACGAATATTTTAATATAGTAAGTGTTTTTATGTAATGTAAATAATTTTGCTGCCTCTTCAGAAAATGTTTATTCAGAATTTACCATGTGATATATTGTTAAATGTTATGCATTCTGCGGCATCTCATTTACTTTCATAGTAATGAGATAGCAGAGAGGAGTGCTAAATTAAACATGCTCAAAGATTCCTTCCTGCTTATTTAGAAGCTTGAGTCTAAAATTTCTGCATACATCACCTTTAACTAACTGCCCATTATGTGTAAAAGCATGAAATTTAGTAAAATAAGATTTTTGAACTGCAAAAACATAAAAGGGAAAGGGGATCAAAATATAGCAAATATTAATGTTTTATGGCACAACAGTCGGATGTGGCTGGTGTGCCAAAAAAAATTGTTAAAATTCTGATGCTTATGTCTAGGATTGACACAGACTGAAGGGATAGAACATAGAATATTTAGTTTCCCATAAGGTTAGAAAATCAGCAAAATGTTGAATGTGGCAATATTTATAATAGCTATCTTAGTGCTTAATATAATAAACCTAACTCAATGAACCACCATTTTTAGAGATAAACTATTTCATGTGTGAAAGAAACAGCCTTCCCTGAGCCTGGAGTCAGAATTGTAACAGGTTCTCTATGTTGGGTTTGATAACTCTAAAGCCGTGCTTCTTAAACTTCATCTCACAGTTGTTTTTTTGGGGGGGGGGAGGGGGATTGTAACTTTGCAATAGGGCTATAAATTTCCCACATGAAATAACTTTCAGGTGCATGTTGCAAAGGGATGTCAGAAAAATATTTTTAAGTACATTCCTTTAAGGAAGTTTACCTATTGCAAGGGTTCTCACGACTTCAGGGAAATTAGTATGTTAGTACTCCCCCCTTTCTGTTCAAAAGTTTATATATATAATGCTTTGCCATTGTTAACTTGTGAACAAGACAAGTTGAGTAGTTTTAAACGAGGAAGGTATGCAAGGGCGATTGTGTTCTGCAATTCCAGATTCTTTACTTTCTCAAATCTGGATTTTTTTTTAGATTCACTATCTTTATCAAATTTTGTTTCAGAAAAAATAACACATTAAAATAGAAATCAAATATGTAATAACTTAGTGAAAATCATTAAAAAAAATATGCATGGATGTGTATCACATAAACTTTCTGAATTACTCGAAATTATGTTTAATTTTTACACCTCTCTAGTTTTAAAGATTTTTGAAATGGATTTGCCGTCACCCCTGGGTATGTGTTATAGAGAGGGTGAAAGTCTCAGATGTATTCCTAGATGGATCATCCAGCTCAAAGTGGGAAGAAATTGTGAGGGGCTTGAAACTTTCATTTCCTTGCAACTCCTTTACTTTTGGAAATTGAAAGATTATTCCAAATGAGGCAAATAATTGCCTCATCATAATGAACAACTTTTGTATTAAAAGTGGTAAGCAAGTGGCTTAAAACTCGCATGGTTACTAATTGATATTTTCTTCTTTTAGGAAATAGCAAAAAAGAGTGAATTGATAACTCAGCTAGAAACTGAAAAATCGGCTCTCATACGAGAATTGTTTCATGCTCGGACATATCCTAAAAAGGAGCCGAATGACACAACTTTGTGGTAGTTCTTGTTTATAAATTTATATCATGAGCCATCAGAGACAGATTGCATTAATTTGCATCATGGGTAGACAAACAGTATATCTGAACCAGCTACTGTATTGGTTATTGGATGTATTGAAATCTGTGGACTGAGAATGGAGTCATTTCATGAGTTGTGTCAAATTAAAAATGTAAATGCCTATTCAATGTGGTTGGAAAATATCAAGCAAAATTTTAAAGGATGGTTAAGGAAACCAAACATTTTTATGATAAAAAAAAAAAATTCTTATCACAGAATATGTGTCCAGAAATGGTGCAGTGCTAGAAAGTGAAATGCTACCAGAAATGCTAGTGGCAAAGAAAGGAAAAAAAATAAAAGACAGACCAAAAGATATTTCAACTAACTGTTTATTGAGTGCTGTATTTTGAAAGATGCCAGGTCTGTCCCCAACAATTCCAGTAGCAACAGACAGTCTGACAATGAGATCCAATTCAAAATCAATGGGGATATTACACAGTGTGTTTCAAGAAAAAATTCCAAACATGACAAATCTGGTGATCATGATGGCCAAAGAACAGCTCCACCTTGACCTATCCAGTGGTTTGCATATCTGGTGTCCAAATCATTTACTAGTGCTTAAACACCATTTCCAGACACATTCTATGAAAAAAAAGGGTTATTTTGGTCCCTTCTACTACCCTTTAAAATTTTGCCAGCTCAAATCTTAACTGCAAGTTGTCATACACTAGGTTGGAACATTATGCCGATTTTTTTCTCTTGCAAGATGCATCAATTGACCCTGAAAATATATAAGCATGAAGTGTTGATTGTAGCACATGGGCATGAAATGAATCCATTATTGTCTTGCAATATTTAAATTATGCAATAGATTTATTTGGATGGTAGCGATTATAGATGAAAGTTCCTTGTTTGGATATGTTTTACAAAAATATATTATTTGTACAGATGCAATTTTTTTATTGTCTTGTATTTGAATTATGTATAATAAATATATATATTGTGTTAAATGTGTAGGAATTTTCAACCAAAAACTTTATTATGACTAGAAAAGCTGCACTCATGTTGAACAACATAACACAGTGAATATAAAGAACAGATTTGCCACGACTGAGAAACATAGCACTAATTTTATACATGGATTTTTAATAACTTTTGTGTTGCTATTTTTATTAAAATAAAATATTTCCAACAAAACAAAGAAATACAAAAATTACTTTCAAAATAAAGGAACTTAATAACTAACAATAAGATTCCACAAACAAAAGATTGGATTAAAACTTAAAATATTCCAAGTTTTGGCACATTTAATTAAAATACTTAAATGTAAATAAAACTGCATTTGACAAAATGTAATTTCTTTTAATAGGTTAAAAATAATTGAGATAAACTGTTAATGCTACTTGTATAAAACATATATACAAGTAAAAATATTAGTAACCCTCCAAGTGGACAATTATTTTGATCTGATAATGTTCAAACAATGAGCTCATCAAGTGGGAAAACTGCAGGCTTTTCATAAGTAATTGAAATTTAAAGTTTTTATTTTATTTTAAAGAAACTGTACACATAAACATCAGTTGGCCACTTTAAAACTTAGCATGAAGTAAGTAAATCTGGCTCAGCCACTTGGATGGTTTAGGTTTAAGCCAGGGATTCTTAAATTTTTTCCATTCACAACTCCTTTTTGGATGGTGAAAATTTTCACAATCTGATTTTCATCACACAAATTCTGCTATGGTCTTGAAGGTGGAAAATAACTAAGAAACCAAAATAATGAAAACTCAAAAGAAATCTTTTAGGTTAAGATGAATTTCTTTGCTATTTTTGCTTACAAATATTCAAGAATATGAAAAGAAGTAAGGTCTGTGAGATTTTTCACTACCAAAAGTTTTAAGAAGCTCTAGTTTAAAATATTCTTTTTAATATCTCTTCAGCTAATCTAAGTAACAGTTTTAGAATTTGACAACAATAATCTAGTCAAAAACTTCAGAAAAGTTATTGAGGAAATAGTTTTTTTTATACAAACAACTAGAAAATGAGAATTTAACCCAATTATATCTCTTTTATTGTAATGGATTTGTAAATTTAATAGTGTAATTAATAAATATATGTTAAGACAATATGAAAATTTTATGATTTTGTTCTTTGCCATTTCAATATCAACAAAAAATGAAGTACCATAAAAACAATTAATGATAACATTTGAGGTTCATGGATTACTCGAAAAAAAGGGGGAGGGGAATAATATGAAGCACATTATTGTTAAGATTATTTAAGAAATATGTTTTGAAGTTTGTTCTTCCAAGATAAAATTCTTGAGCTTTTCAAATAGTTTGCTGTTAAAAAACGCCTAATTAATACTATTTGTCTTAAGTGAAATATACAATGATAAATCTATACATTTATAGTAGCTTTTTCCAATCTCGATTACAAATTTCTATTTCTTACCACCATTCAATGAAAATTTAAGTCGATTGATATTTCACTGAGCACAATCTACACATAGAAAAATAGGCATTCTTATTTAAAACAGGAACTGTCAAATTTGACATATAAGTACAATGTCATGATCCAAAACTTATCATTAATATTACATGCACTGGCTTATATGATTGTCCTGAAATTTAAAGTTACTCATACATCTAGAATGCTTATTTCAAAAAGTCAACTTAATTTCTTCCGAGCAGCTAATACTATTTTTTGAATTAAGTATGAGATATTGATGAATGTGATATCTGTCAATTGGCACAAAAGCCAAATTTTCCACCAAGTACAGTAAAATATCCTGTAACTGGCAATATCAAAATAATGGCACTTACGAAGGTACAAAATTTAGACCTGCGAGATAAAAAGGAATATAATGGATAAGTGAAGAGGAAATGCAGGCTTGGGTGGATATATGCCATTCTCTTCCAGCCACACTTGCCTTATTAAGACAAAATAATGAAACATGAGAATGAAAATGACTAGCACACCAAAAGTGTTACAGAAAGATTGCAGTCTTTCATAAAAGTTGCAAAGCAATGTTCCTCTATGTCGGGGGTTCCCAACCTTTTTTTCCTCGTGTACCCCTCGATTAGTCTTTTTATTTTCACGTACCCCCTTCAACCATCCGTTTATACAAAGAAATTTTTATCAATAATGTTAAGGTCCTAGGTAAGATTGAGAGTCAAGTGACTGGAATTTATAACATTTGCAGGACTTATTTTTGATTTTGCATTTTATTTCATTTTTATTATAGTATTAGTTCAACGTAAAACAGATGGAATTAGCATGTAATAATTTCGAATTAACTTATCAGGAAAACTAAAAATTATACTTCCTTTTGCTTTCTTTTTTACTTATTTTGAGGGTAGGTTTACGACTCGACTTTCACTTTTTACACAAACTTGAGCAAACAAAATTCTGTAACATTTTTAATCCCTTACGTTTTCTTGTATCCGCCATTACCAACTTTAAGTTCGCATACCCCAATTGGTCCTTTGCATACCCCCAGGAGTACGCGTACCACAGGTTGAGAACCTCTGCTCTATGTCAATACAGAATGCTCCCGATGCCATGACAGCAACTGAATCAATCTATGTCAATACATGATGTCACGAAACTTCATCATATACACAGTAAATTTTTTTAACTCGAGTGAAAATCTGGCACGCAGGCAGAAACGATCAAAGTCACGTCATCACACTAAGATATGCGTAACTCGATAAAAGTCACGTCATCACACTAAGATACGTGTAACTTTCATGTGATAATATGCAAGACATTTATAAAATTTTGCTTTTGTGAAATATAAAATTATGTGTATTTTCATTTTAAATAATCTGCAGGATTTTTGATATTTATTTAATTATGGCAGACAGATTCAAATACATTTCTAGTGACTTTGCATGCTGCAATTTCAACAACACTAGCTGTGTGGCACGGCGTTGCACGGGCTATCTCGAATAATGTGTCATTCCCTGGTGGCGAGAAGAAATGTGGTCACATGATGCTTCGGGACTCATATTTTTTTTTTGTATGCCCTCTTCCGTTTTTTTTCAACAAATATTGTCACTTACTTTCCCTAACAAACATAAATATTCTTTCAAATCTAGTCTGTTTACTACTTTATTTTCATATGCCCACCTCAGGTTCATTTTTTCTACAAATATTGTCACTAACTTCCACAAAAAACATAAATCTCCTTTGAATCCTATATTGCTTAATTAAAATTTTTAAATCTAGCCTTTTAATTACCTTATAGCTAATAACCCAGCGTTTCTCCGGATCCACATTTTTTTCATATGCCTGCCTCCGTTTTTTTTCCTACAAATATTGATCACTAAGCTTCCCCAACAAATGTAAATCTGTTTTGAATCCTCTCTTTTTGGATTCAAACTTAAATTCTAGCCTTTTTACTACCTTAAAACAGTATGGTTTGAATGAAAATGCGAGACTTCCTATGCTTTTATAAATTAAAACAGGTTAGCATAATATTTGTATTGCAAAAGAAAAATTAAAATGAAATAAAAAACAGAAACAATAAACGATTTAATAGTACACCAAACTTGATAAATTAAACACAAGAAACATATTTCCATCTTGCCTGTATTTGAATAATAATGGGGGAAAAAACAGATAAAAATGAATAAATTTTTTCCCCAACAAACGTAAATGTTTCGAAATGAAACACTGTACGACAAAAGAAAGAAAGAAAAAAAGCGGGAAAACGATTTTTTCCGATGTTTATAAATCAAAACTCCAAAACGTGGAAGCTCCCTAAAAAAGAAAACTTTTTAAACAAACCAGATGCAAGAACAATCAATGTGACAGATAGTTAAAGGAGCTGCCAATAGAAGGAGGCACAATATTTCATTCATTTTGACACTTTTTAATTAATATCTTTTTAACTAATTGCAATTTTGTAATTGAAATGGTCAAAATGGATTTCTTGGATTATTTCCAATCTTTCAGCTCGTTTCAGGATTCAGTGGTTCGTGAGAAGATAGCAGGACATAGATACATACTACGAATTTTAATACTGTTGACGAACATGTAAATTCTAGAAACATACATTCAATTCGAAAGAAAAATCTTTTTCCAGCATCAGAGATATGCCATTGCTGCCAGTTAAGAGATGTTCTACTGTACTAAAGCCTTATGTTGTGAAACCTGCAATTTCCCACCAACTTTGTGGTGTAAGGTTCATGTATTTGCTCACTTCTGGCACCTGTTGTGCTAACTGATAAATGACATTTCATGTCAAAATATGTTTGGCAATAACATCAGTCAGACTAATGTAAAAGTATCATGGATTAATATTGGTTTCCTTAGTACGACAACCATAATTTTTTACATTAAATTATTTTTTTATTATTTTTTTTTTTAAATTATGGATTTATTTGAAAAGGAAAAAAAATCAATTATATATTTGCAAGCAATTCTTTTCTCAAGAATTTGACTGGAAGGGTTCATGAATTTATAACTTCATGGATAGCATAACTTAATCATGGAAGTCTATATCTGTATACTATTAGTATTTCACCTTCCAATGAATAAATTCTGTTGCACTTATTTCTCTAGAACCCTGTATAATAGAAAAGACTAGAAGTTATATGTTGTGACAATGCATTGTGCAACTTATAAAAACTTGGTACTCTATCTCTATTCCAAATTATAATGTTTTTGTTTGAAAAAATAGTTTCGATTTAAATTTGCTTGAATAATATTTCTTGGGACTTATTCCATCAATCTGTATTCTAAATTAGATCACTTGAAAAAATAATACTTTTAGGATCAGCATCCTAACTATACATATTAATTTCATTAGCACCAGCAATTTTTACTGCAATATACAAATTAACTTAGTGCTTATGTCATATATACAATGGTTTAAGCAGATTATGCAATTTCAATGGCAGTGTGTTTTAAATACATGAAAAAATATTATGAAAGGGTGCGTCACACATTTTTATATAATCAAGATCAAAAAGTCACAGTTTAATATCATAATTATGATTATAAACGCCTTTGCCTTAAGTTATCTCCAGCTGAAAGTGGCTGGAGAGAAGGAGTTGATGTCCGTTCAATAGTAGGAAAAGATAACCCATCACTTGGCAAAGGAGATGCAAAAACTGGTAAAATAAAACATTTATACCAATTTTTTCCCAAGCACTGCACTATATTCTCTCTCCAACCTAAATCATAGGTTCTTATACCATTGTTTTTCTCAAAAGTAGTTTGATTTCGTAGCATATTCTGTGCATGAAATACAAATAAATTTGCAACAAATAAAAACCCAACAAAAGCTAGCATAGACAGCATGGTGTACAGAAACACTGTGAATTGTAAGTAACCAAGCAACCAAAACACAAAAGGTACAATGTGAGCAGCAACCGAAAACAATGAGAATCCTCCCAAATATTCCCATATGAAGAACATATTGAGAACTGAGGCATAAAAGCAACCGATCGCCATATAGAAAAGAAACATCAAGAAATAACGAAAGTTTTTCAGCCCAATACAGCAAGCTGAAAATGTACAGTGGTGATCTCTCTTGAATATGCAACAGTTGCATCTATCACAGTGGTGTGCTCGAGGTGGTGCATTGGCTTCACATATCGAACAGAAATGCCACATTGGTTTTAATAGTGATGGTAAGATAACCTTTTTAGTGGATGTGTCTACCCACATTACCATGAAAAGATTACCTAGTATGTTTGTAAGTATAAAAATAGCATTAAGTATGTGAACAGTCTTGGGGACATAGCCTTCTTCGAAACTGGGTAACACAACATACATTTCAAAGACGAATACGGAAATGATTGCAGTTATCAGGAATCCAAAAGAGAAACCATCCGAAAGTGTGATTCTCCATTTCAGGAACATCTTCCAAAAAATAAGTAGCTGAAAACAGAAAATATAAATGTAATTTTGAGGTGAGAAAACAATAATAAAAATGAATATAGAATTACTCATGAAAAATTAATTCATTTCTCAGCTTGTTACTTACATTCATTCTGATTCATACTGTTTTTTTTTATATTTTTTTTACAGCTTTTTCCCTATATAATGAGTGGAACATTACTGCTAGTCTATTTAGTCTATCAAATGAGGTTCTTGGACCCAAATATTTAAGCTATCACACATAATAAGCTTAAACCCTCTGTGTTCGGCTTGATTTTGATACATTCTGGTTCTGATATACGGGGCATTTTTAACGGATTATGGGATTTAACTGAATTATGGGGCATTAAAACAAATGACAATTAAATAGACTTGTAGCACCATTTAGAGGCAAAACAAAACATGAAATAATTACTATTACAATACCTTTAACCTACATGGAGGAAAAACGAGATCCATATTGAAAATATGAGAAATAAACTTACACACGCTAATTTCAAGTGACCTGTATTAAGAAACGGATTTTGTATCCCATGGACATCATGAGAGCCATACACGACTATGCATACTGAAAGACCATTAATTTAAATAAGACTATTATATTTCCATGGATAGCAATTTACAGAGCATCAAGTCCACCATCCAGTAACCATCTGCATGAAAGTTAAAATCTATTTTTAATCAGTCAATAGAATATGCAGCAAAGAGTTGATTTTTCATCCAAATATAAACAAATATATATATCTTACATTAGAAAATTTTATTTCACCTTCATAAATAATAAAAAGAGTATAAAAAATAAATCTATCAAATAACCCAATGGAATTGATGGTAACTATCTTGATTTTAAATGGTGCTTTTTTCCCCTCTTTCCTTAATAAGGATTTCTTTTCATGTTTTTTTAACCCATTAACGTCCAAATTAATTTAAAGCACGTATTTCAGTAAATTTTCTTTAAATTATGTTAAAAGCACCAAGATTAAGATAATTGTGAAGTAAAATTAAATTTTAAAAAAATTGGGATGTGCGACTTTTTTTAGAAAAATTATTAAAAAATCAGTAGAAAATAATATTAAACACTTTTCTTATATATATATATATATATATATATATATATATATATAT
>BGPR01002137.1:727-27767 GCA_013235015.1 Araneus ventricosus
GAATTTCAAAAGTAAATAAGCGAAAGTTTCCAGATAATTGAAATTAATTTCTTAAGCAGAAAAAATATGATAAATTAGAAGCTTTTCATTTCCACACACACAAGATACATTCATCTCATAAAAAAGTAGTAAAACTGCAAATATTTATCACTATATTTTAATAGGTACAAATAAAAATTTGATAAAAAAGTAAACTTACTGGTGAAAAATAACATGGCAAGAAAGTAGCATGATAAACAACAAGGAAGGAATTAAACAGAACTTGTTTCAAACGAATATTAAAGTCATTTCTCAACATCTCAACTTCTTCCCGTATTGTCTCTGCTGACATAGAACAAACATGATTGATTACAGAGTTGTTTTTATTATTTGCTGCAGCACCTTTGGATTTTGGAACAGGTGCCTTCTCAGGAGGTGATGATTTAAGTTCCAGGAATTTTGCAACATTGGTGCCAAGTGCAGAAACATACACCACAAATCTACAATACAAAATAGATGCATAACAATTGGTTTCTTTGAAAATGATTTTTAATGACAGTCTCATCTTTATACAAGCTGAAATGTCACCTAAAAAGTACTTTTAAACTCTAAATAATTATATTGGTAAAAATACTTTTCACTTAAATTTCATTAATAGTTTGCAATTTAAAATAAGAAAACAGTTATAACATTTTTTTTTTTAATTTGATGAAAAATTTCACTTAAATTATAAGGAATAAAAGAGCTGTATATTTCTAAAAGTCAAATTGAACAGGAAAAAAAAAAAAAAACATGGAGAAGCACCCCAAACATATTTGGGGGGAGGGGAGAGGAGAATGCTACACTTATTTTTTAAGCACCAACAATACCTATCTCATCATAAAATAAATTTTCATACAATTATAAAATTGATTTGATAAATTTTGATATTAATATTTTTAATACATAACATTCATGCATATTAAAAGTATCTCAAATGTGTTTATTAAATAGTCATAAAAATCAAATAGTGAATTAATTTAAATAAATTCTTTAAAACAAAGTGAATACTCAATTATAACATTAACTCTACTTTATGTAGAAGACATAAGCAACTGAACTCTCTCCATCCCTAATATTAACCAAAGATTGGCTTTCCAAGTCATTAAGTGAAAATTAACTGCAAGACAAAAATTGCACAAATTGTTATTCTAGAGTTAAATACATTCATAAAGAAGTCACTCCTAGCACTCGGTTATTCAGTGTATCTGAATGACTGGCATCATGAACAGTAACACAGATACAGTGATTCGTTACAAAATAGCCTCACTGGCCTATGTTCCAACCCCTCCTGTAGGAGGTATGACTAATGTGACTATACGTCCCATTTTGAACAGGACCATCCCGCTTTTAGGTAGTCTGTCATGTTGTCCGCAAGCACAGCCTAGGGACACCAAAATGTTCTGTTTTCAGAATGAGAGTAACCCAGTGGCATAGTGACCTGGAGGCAATGGGTATGGTTTCCCCTGTACCAGTATTGGGCGGGGGGGGGGGGGCCTTGGAAGCAAAGCATTACAGTGTTTCATGTTACTTTTTTACTTTCTCATATACGAAGTATACAAAGAGAAAGTATTGTAATCGTCAGTATTGTAATCGTCAAAAATTCGAACTCGAGATTTTGACGAATCTCCATGTTTTAGACCTTCCCAAATCCAAAAAAACACAATTTTGGAATTATGTCTGTCTGTCTGTGAACATGATAACTTGAAACTATTAGAGATATGGAGATGAAATTTGGCATGTGACCTTGACACATCATTTGTAGGTTTCTATCAAATTTCCGACAAAATCCGTCTAAAGTGGGATTTATACGCGAACAGTAAAACTGACAATAAGAGATGATGCATGTCCAGAATAATAAAAGTTTTAACTGGGCCACGGCAAGTCTCTGTCCGAACTTGACAGCGACATCCTACTGTCGGTTTTACTGTTCGCGTGTAAACCCCGCTTAAGGGAAGTGTGTCTGTCTGTCCAAATTCATATGAACACTATAACTCAAAAACCTGAATAGCTAGATGGATAAAATTTGGTACACAGTTTTATCATCATGAGTGTAGGTTCGTATAAAATGTTGAGCCAAATCTGTCAAAGGGTTGACTGTCTGTCGGTCTGTATATTCGCATACTTGTAAAAATTATATCTAATAAGCCCTTTGGCTTAGATAAATAAAACTTGGTGTCACAAACACTAACATTAATTATAGATCTGTGCCCAATTTTCATCTCAACCGGTTAAAAAAGACATGTTCAAATTGCATATTCAATTTTTTTACTTTTGATCTCCAAGCGCATGCATACTGGAAGCAATCTCTGTGCATGATATTCAGCAACTTCATGATGAAAGGTTTATGGTTAATGACTCCTGCCTGGAGATTTTTTCTTCCCTTTTAGCGAATTCTGATTCTGCTCGGATTATTTTATTTCCATTTGTTTTTTCGTTTTTACATGTGCTGGAGAAACTTGTTGCATTCTGGGAATAGAGCAGATTTGAAATTTTTATCCGAGCGAGGGTGGAGGTGAACTGACATGCTATATGAGAGTTTTTGAGAAATGAATATACAAGAAAGTTTAGGGGAGGGTACTCCCACTGGTTAAGTTTAATATGCTAAGGGGATGAAAAAAATTCCATGCCCCGGGTACCATTTAAACTTCTTAACTCATTAATTATGACTTGGTGCAAAAAAATCAGATTATGCCCCCAGCCCTACTTAACCTCGCTATGCCACTGGAACAACCCACAACGGCTATTTCTAAACCAGCGGGAGTGACCTCCCCTAAACTTTCTTGTATACTTCTCAAACATTTGTCATTTCCCTTCCCCCCTTCCCCCCTGCGTGAATAAAAAATTCGAACCTACTGTAACCCAGAATCCAATGACTATCAGAAGGTTTTTCATTGTAGATTATAGTGATAGTAAAATATTTAGGTGAAGAATCATATTGAAAGAGATGCGTATGTATTAAAACTTAGCAATATTTATTTTCTATCAAACTGTAGCCATTGCAAGCTCCGCTCTGCAAGCTCGGTGTGCGGAGGGGAAAACAGGAGAAGACCTTGTTCATTAGCTTGCGCATGCACAGAGATTGCTTCCAGTACGCAAGTAAAATAAGGACAAAGTGAAGTAATCCTTCTGCGTGCACAGAGATTGCTACTAGTACGCATGCATATGGAGAATCGGATTAGAAAAATTAATTATGCAATTTGAATGCCTTTTTCTTTACCGATTCAAACGAAATTTGGGCACAGATCTATAATTAATGTTAGCTACCATCATACCAATTTTTATTTATCTAAGCCAAAGGGTTTAGGAGATATAATTTTAAAAATTATGTGATTATACAGTCCAACAGACAGTCAACCCTTCATCGGATTTCGTCCAAACTTTGATACAGACCTACATTCATGGTGATAAAACTGTGTACCAAATGTTATCTATCTAGCTATTCAAGTTTTTGAGTTATAGTGTTCACATGAACGCGGACAGACAGAAAGACAGATTTCCCATAGACGGATTTTACCCAAAATTTGATAGAAACTTACAAATTATGTGTCAAGATCACATACCAAATTTCATCCCCGTATTTCTAATAGTTTTCGAGTTATCGTGTTCACAGACACACAAACATAATTCCAAAATTGTGTTTTTCGAACTCAGGGAGGTCTACAACGTGGAGATTCGTCAAAATCTCGAGTTTGAATTTTTTTGACGATTACAATACTTTGTCTTTGTATACTTCATATACGAGAAAGTAAAAAGGAGCAAAAATCGAAAAGTCAAACAGGAACTAAATTTATTACATTCCATTAGCTTCATTTTTACATGTTCATTTACATTCTTTTCATCAATAAAAAAAATATATATATATGAAGAAATATGCAATTTTTTACTATTGCTAAAAATACTTTTCTTGTTATATTTTCGACAACAAATTTCTATACTATTATCTAAAAATTATATGTCCTGTTTTGAGAGAAAACATAAGTGGTCACGTTAGGTATGACCCATCATCAGTGACGATAACATCACTATTGTTGTACCTTCCAGGGGAGCAAGAACCCACTTACTTATTTGGCAACTTTTAAAAAATTTAAGAAATTTTTAACTTAAAATTTTGAAATTCACATACAAAGCATTTAAAAAAAACTATAAATAATAATTAGTTAAAAACTAAGTTTAACTAGCAAAAAGATTATGAAACACATTAAAAGCACTTACGGATAAATTAGGAACACTAAACTCAAAATTCCATGCTCTAAGGTCACATTGTAGAAACAGAATAGCAAAACTGGAACTAGGCAGATAATGGTCAAAATATGAACACAAAGGGCACATGTTGGTTGGTAAGATGATGGAAAACAAAGATTGCAAAGCTGTAAGATATTTTAAATACACTTCATAAACCTAGAATTATAACTTACAAGTTGTCAAAATCAAAGATAAAACAAGCAGAATGAACCAACATTTATGCTAATTAAAATTTTTATCTTCTATTGTTTATAACATCATTTTCTGAAAGTAATTATTAGAAAATTTAATTTTCTTACTGTATGAATAAACTTCGTTTAGCCTAGACACTATAAATTCATGTCCACCTGTATAAATAAATGTTAAAATATAGTAGCTATTGCAGCTTATTGAAAATATAAAATGCACAGATATTAATTGCATCATCATTTTCAGGTCATTTTTGTAAATTTCTTGTGTTGTGCTTTAAGAGTGTGTTGCTAGCAAATGATATTAGATGTTGTGTTAGAAATCAGAAAATTGGTCCTAAAAGTCATGTAGCATTGGATATACTTAATTGAAATTATGTTTATTTTCAATTTTATTTATTCAAATATTGTATTATTTACAGTTGCTTAATTATTTATATTTTAACTTATTAAAATGAAATATTAATTAATTATTCTTTCATTTTAAAATCATTCAAAGCCTAAAGAAATACACGATTTTCCGACTATGTTCAAATTTCTATTCTTCAAAGGAAACCAAAGTAAATTTAAATAACTAGAAACAAATTTTAGTATCAATAAATTAGAAACAAATTCTGATTAAGCCATTCTTTTAAATACTTAAAATTTTTCTTAATAAAAACTTTGTACACACCTGTCTGCAGGTATTTTAAATAGTGTCGAAAATAATTCAATTAACATTTTGGCTAACAAAAGGTTTTACACAGAGAACCAAATTGACAGGTATTTTAAATATAGTATTGAAAATAATTGAATTAACATTTTGGTTAACAAATGATACACAGAAAACCAAATTGATTTATTCAATAGCTTATATTAACCATAATAAGGCTTTTTTTTAAAAAAAAAATCTATAGCTTTATGCAATATCTCAGTATTAATAATCATAAGCATAGAACAATACAAAAAAAAGACATTATAAAAGTATGGAAGGAATCTTTTACAAGACTTTTCACAGTGGCTTACAATGTACTTGCAGTGATTACCACTGTCTTTCTTCTGATAAAAATTTTTTTCCACCATACCTTGTTATTTATATTATTAGCTATGTTTGGTATAGTTGTTCAGTTAAGAACAAGTTGAATAGCTACAAAAATTTATAATTGGAGCATCTTAAAATTTTCATTGCCTGATTCAAAGTAAAATCATTTGCAGAAAAGTGTTTATTTAAGAATGGGAGCAGTAATTTTCCTTTTAACAATGAGAAAATAAGAAAGAACAATTTAATATTTTACTAAGCACGGTGTAATGCAGCGATTCTCAACCTTAGGGGGAGCATGATAACACTAAATGGAGGATGTGAGCATATCGAAAAGAATATATTAAAAAATTGATTAATTTACTGAAAGAATTTTCTTATTCTTGATAATTTGTAAAGTTTGTAATTAAGATCATAGTATAGCGTTGGTGTCAAAATACCAAAAATACATTATTATTGTATACATTGTTATTGTTTGAGAGGTGGGTGGAGGGGATGAAATGAAAATTTTGATTGAAAATTTGGTCACAAATACTGAAAGGTTGAGAAACACTGGTGTAATGTATTTCTGATCCACAATTTTAATAAAAAGAGAAATGACAATTTTTCTTATGAAGCATTTAAATTTGCTATTAAATTGGAGGCAGAACATTTCATGTATGGATTTGATCTTTCACTATATGGTTGCACACTTATTCCTTATACATATTTATAGCATAAACAGTTCAGCTCAACACTATAATAAAAAAATAATTATATGCATCTTTCTTGTCAAAAGTTTTCAGTAAGAGTAAATTTTAAAGTACATATATTAAAAGGTATAGATTTACTTTTTAATGTGAATAAATGATTATTCCTTTTAAATATCATCATCATATATGCAAAATCTTCATGAAACATGAGGAATATATAATTTACAAATTAAGAAAGAGAAAAAGTAATTGAAGATAAAATGTCAAACTAACCTGTTTTAAAATGGATACTGGTATTCTTCTACCAACCATTATTAAATTTATTGTCAGTACATAATAATCAATCAGGTAATAATTCTGCAAAAGCAAAATATTATTTTAATTTTAAAAAATAATAATGGTATTGGTGAATTTTAACATATAAAAATATCTGCTTACTAAAAAATCCTCATTATGAGAGTATGGTAACCAAAATACACTACTATACAAATTGATATACTGTCCAGCCATAGCAAAAATACTCAGAAGTAATGCATCAATTTCAAAATGAAAGTCACTATTATGAGGAATATCTGGCATAGGAATATGTTTGGGAGGAACCACTTGAGGCTGCGTAGGTAAATCACAAGAATGTCTGTAAAAGAAAGAAAATGTTTTTTAAAATATATAAAGGTGAAGTAAAAATATGATTTCAAATAATTCAGAACATTAATGTAATATACATAAAAGTATACACATATACTTCCAAACAATGTTGTTTGTTTCAATGTTGCTTCAAAATGGGACATTAATATAACCAGGGACGTGGCGAAGGGGGGGTAGGGTGTGTGTGACACCCACCCACCCCAGATTTTTCTGAAGTCGGCAAATTGACAAATGAGTCGGCAAATTTGGAAAAAGTGATCGAACATATTATTTTATTCTGCGTATCCACGACATTTGCAGAATTATTTGTTGAAACGCTGGAAAAAAACAAAGTGAATTAAATTTTCAGAGCAACGAAAGAGAAATGAGTTGGCACTGTTTTGTAGATCCCGAACCCGTTACCCATCTGTAAACAGTGGCAGCGTTCTTCTCTAGACTTTCTAGTGTACTCCCTAATAAAACTGTCACCCCCTGCAAGTCCTTGCACACAAGGCCGAAACTGTCGAGCACAGCAAGTCGTTATTGCCGACAAAATAACTACACACCGAAATCGGTGTGTGTTTACAGATGGACGAAGCGACAGACATATATAATTCCAGAAAATGTTTTTTTCGTATTCGGGTACTCTAATGTAGAAAATCATCAAAATCTCGATGTGAAATTTTTGGCGTTTATAATTGTTTTTTTACTTTGCATGTGAGAAAGTAAAGAGTTTTTAATGCAAATATCCTCATCTATCTTACGTCTTTATTACTTTTTTCTTTCAGATGAGTTAAAAGAGAAAATATCAATACTACGTTTTCTTAATATCTTAGAATTTAAAAAATAACATTAATTCGATAGAAGAATTGAGTAACAATAATCAAAAAATGAAAAGACATTTTAAATTTTAATGTTTACTGTGGGCTTATTTTGCATATTATTTTTATATTTTTAAATATAAGAAAACATTTATGAAAATTTTTTCATGACATAGAAAAGGAATAAATAATTATTTAAATTTTTTATAATATTGATTTGAGAAACTTTGAGAGTTGCTAACAATTTTTTAATAACATTCATTTAGTATGTTAGCTTTCATCATATATTTATAAAAAAATTATTTTATATAAAAATTTTGTTAATTTGATATACAAGCCATAATGATGCGATTTATTATACAACAGGAGACATATATTAACTCGGTGTGAAACATATTTTAACCTTTCCTTGCTAAGCTTATATGAATGAATGGATTTCTTTTCTCTCCAACTTTACTATAATTTCTTTTTCTATTATCGATTTTTTTTTTATACAGAAAGAAACCTGACTAGCAGTAACATTCAGTGATTGCATTGAAGCATCTTCAATCCCGAGAGTGTAAAATTTAGCCTCTTAAAATATGCAAAGTTGTTAGCTGCTAATAATAATTACATTATTCAAATGCTAAACTGTTTGAGGGATTTTAAGAAATGTCACAATCTTATGCCACTGACTTCAGCAACAAACTATTGCTTAAAAATTAAGTTTGGGAACTTTTTATATTCCTTTTTCTCTATTAAAAATGTGCATTACCTAGATTTCAAAGAAAAAAAGGTCATAGAAAAGCTTCTTTAAAAATGAAAGGTTAAATATTTTTGAAGAACTACATATGAGGAGTGACAAAAGTGAACATATACGCTTTTTTCCAAAAAGCGTTTTGTTACAATTTTCTCATCTGAGTACCCAACTGTGTACGAGGGTGCAGTATCATTCAATTTTGTCTCATAACTTATTTTTTCCTCTTTGGAAAATTACCGAAAGTTCTTAATTCTTTAGCAAAACTAAAAATATCTACTTCTAAAACCAACTTTGTAAAATGGATATGTTCACTTTTGATTTAAAAAAAAAATTTAATCTTTCTGTAACATCTTTATTTATTTTTTGTATGTCTGTGTGTTTAATGCTAGAAAAATATATCTAGCTCTCATTTCGCAGGCGGGCCGATTCTTTCTCTTATATAAAATGTCAGCATTTCTCTTCCAAAATCTTGATAATTATGTGCAGAAACATTAAAATATACCACATAAGGAAACAAATACACATACCACATAAGGAAACAAATACACAAAATAATCTCTTTTCCAACCCTGGAAGCTTTTGAGAGCAGGACAGTTTAAGAATTCTGTAATTTCATGGTGTCTTCAGATTGCACCATTTGTGGAAAAAAGGGGTGGAAGTAGACTGACAGATTTATGATCGGGGGAATGCAGTTGTTTTTACATCACAAAAACCCCTAACTTCTTATTGGGCAGGAAACTCGAATGGACACTATTCTGAACAGTGGTAAAGTTAAAGACAACATAAAGAAATCTCAATCCAGAAAGCGGGACTGATAAAATACAGTGTGACTTTTATACACCAAACCTGCTTTACTATAGGTGAATTAAATCATTATTATTACTGCGGAACTTGGTTAATTCAAACATTTTTTATCCGAATTCGTAAGTAATTCGATTTTTTCTCTATTCTTAAAATTTCTATACACATAATGCCTAAATATAATCTGTAGTTCGAATTTATTTTGCTTACTTAAATGTCAAGAATGAAAATTGTAAATTCTTTTATATTTCTAAATTGCTTTCGTCCTTACTTTGTATGCTCATCGATCGTGAATAAATAACTTTTTAAGGTTCTTTATTGACTCAAGAATCCAATCAATGTATCCAATCAAAACAGCAATTAAATATTTCTCATTTTTTGAATTATTTTAAATTTAAGCTTTAAGTAAGATTATTAACATTACTTTTAAAAAATCTATGAATAATTTTGCTTTGTTAATTAAAATTTCACACTGTTTATTTATTCATTATGTATTCTTTATTAAAGGTGTTAAATTTTAAAAACATATTTTTTTTTGCCTTTTTTAGTTAAAATTGCCGTTTTCTCATGCTGTATTCACTTTTACACAAAGATTTTCCAATTAGCCAAGTTGCACTGCTTTTCATTATTTTACATTGCTTTTTGTTGCATTAATTATTTGTTTATTTAACATGATTTGTTTTAATAGATCTCAAAAATTCTGTAAATTTATGCATATATATTATCAGTGGATGTTTGCGATTTTTCAAGTACTCGGATGAGCTTTTTCCGTTCGAATGCCGTGTATATAATAGTAATAAACGGAAATTCAAATTGAGTTGAATTTCGAAGCAGTGTTTTTTTTAACATCGAGATTAGTGATATAACGAATAATGATTTGGCCAAATACCTACTATGTAAAAACATTTCACTTTTGATTCTAAATAAAATAATTCTCAAATTTTAAGTGTAAAAAATTAAAGATTAATAAAATCGATATTTTTATTGTTTGCATATTTAAAAAAATTTATACCTTGATGTGTTTTTTTCATAATATTTTAAATACCTGAATTACAATAATTATTTCAGTAATAAGAAATGACCAAAGGAGGGATCTTTCAGACTGTGAATTTTTTTAATTGTCCATATCTATGAATGAAATTTTAGTGGCATGATATGTTAAGCGCAAAAGGATTGATTATTATTCGTATTATTTAAATATTATATGTATGTATATTATTTAAGTATCAGAATGTATTATTTATGATTAATTGAATTTAATGATGGTAAGAAATAAAATTTAGTTCAAAATAATTATAGTGATAATGAAATAATTTATATTAATAAAATTATACTGTATTTCTGATATTTTGATTATATTGGCCAAATCAGGCTATATGGCGATTCAGAAAGTCTTGAGGTGAGGGTGCTTCTAAATAGAGCTTTGCTCTGCGTCTGTTCTTATACTAGGGTCATGCACTGTAATCTCTCTTGTGGCTTCGTTAATATCTATTATCCATTTTGTTCAAATATTTTATGGCTATATTTAAATAAATCTCTAATGGTTTTGCGTTGCAGATCTTTACGAATAAAATTAGTTTCTGAGGACATTTGTGATATCTTTCTTGTAGTGCTCACAGTTTTTTTGATGGGTTGAACCCACACACATACATTGGGAAAGCGCAGCTAATCAATGGTCGCAAAAGTGATTTATAGAGGACGAGTTTATTTTCCATCGAGAGTTAGGACTTCCTACTGAGGAGGGAATAAAATCGTGCCTTTGCTAAGCTAAATTTTGTCTTTATTTTTTTACTGTTCTTTTTGAAGGCAGGTCTTTTGTCTTTGTTTGAGCCCTTAGATATTTCGTATCCTCATCATTGAAAATGATATTATGCATCATAGCAGCAACATATATGTATATTAGGCACTATAAAAATATTTGTCTTTTAAGTGTTGAAATTCGTCAGGAGAGTCGGCATTTTTTGGATCTCACACCCCCCCAGATGTGAGACGCTCGCCACGTCCCTGAATATAACTAAAACTAAACCAAACAATGTTATTAACAAAGTAAAAAGTGTATCAACACATATTTCTAAATTATGAAAAATTAACTCATGCCATCACTACATCATTTCATAAAGTTGTTTCACCTTTATGGTTTTTCAATATTAAAAGAGTACAGTGTTTGGGAGAATTTATGACCCAAAATCTTCATAGATGTCCTTTTGTTTAACAAACTATATATTAATGAGAATATGAATAATTGATCTCTCTTTTGAAGTTTAAAAAATCTAAAAGTTTAAAATTTATATTATCTCCATCATTATATAACATACAGTAAAAGCTCAACTAACTGGCATGCTCGGGAAACGCCGATTTCCAAATACCTGAAAAGTCTGGATAGTTGAGTGTGACGGGAAAAATGGGGGGGGGGGGGGTTTTGTGGTTTTTTTTTTTAGATAGGTCAAATAATTTGTTTTTGTCATTTTCAAATGTGCATTAAATATAATTTTTAAGAATACTTCTGTATCTTCCATGACACGTATTTACAAAACATATTATGAAGATTTTACTTTAACATTGATGATAAAAAATAGTATGATCTGGAGCCGAATTTTTACCGTAAATATATAGATTGTAAATATATAAGCATATAAAAATAGCGGACGAAACTGAAAAATATTCTTTTCAGCAAGCATAATAAATCTCTTTTAAGTGTTCATAAACAAATCCTAGATTGAATATCAAAACTAATTATCTTTTTAAAAATCCCAAGGGTTATTGCGCAATATGCGAGCCTCCAATTCTCCTGCACGTGATGTTGCGTAATTGGAATCAAAATCTGTCAGTATTCGGAGAGTAAATAAATAAAGGAAAAGAAAGACACTTACCAATCTGGAGTAACAACCCATGACTTTTTTTTTTTTTTTGGGTCATCACTTTACCTTTTGAATCCCTCACCCCATAAAACAAGTCTGTGTACGCCAAAGTACTGTGTACTAGTATATATATATATATATATATATTTTCCTTCGGGCGCATGATGTAAAATTTTTAGAAAAACTCATTTTCTAATTTTTCCGGTTAGTTCAGCTTTCTGGATACTTGAATGCCGGATAATCGAGAATTTACTGTGTTCTAAATTAAAATTTATGAAAAATAATAATCTACATTTCACAAATCTGGAAACTCCAGATTTGAAAAAAAAAAAAAATTCAAGCTATATATCCAAATCATAATCATACAATTTTCATGCAAGATTTTAAAAAAGTACTTTTTCTGAAGAAATTTTGAAAAATAAGGAAACTTTACAGCCTTAATAGCATTAATTGTAATTTTTTTAACTATTAATTATTATAATTTTAATATAATTAATTATTATAATAATTAAATACATATAAACAGAAACAATTTTTTTCAAAAGTTAGTATCACTTTGAAAATTAATTCTTCAAAAAAAGTTTCATAAGAGGTGAAGAGAAAAAAAAATTAAATAAAATAGAAAAAAACTGAAATGTTTATGAGTTTAAACATATGACCAAGAGTTTTCATTATTTTTCACTTTAAATATGCAAAGTACAATATTTAAACAAATAATTTTTTTTTACAAAAATAAATAAGATCACAATTATATACTGATATATAGGTTAGATTACAAATATTACTAATTATTATATTTCTTAAAATTTGTTCCATGACTTTTTATATAATGTAAATGTGCTTTAATTATTTTTACCTAAATTATACAAAAACTATTGATTATTTTAGAAAAAGTACTTGCAAGAATTTTACACAAGGCTCCTTGGAAAAAATCTGGATTTACCAAGAACTGGAAAGAGCTTGGGAAACACTGCCCTAAATCATATTTTAAATAACAAAAATCCCCTTTCTACAGATTTTCCTATAAAAATATGTAGAGGTTTACATTTAAATTAATTACACTAAATATAACAATGCAGGTTTATGTGAAGATAAAGTATATGCTAATGTAAGGTATGAATTTAAAAAGTTACCTACAGAATATGAATTCTTAAAAAAATATAATTTTTTGCTGCAATATGAGGATTAAAATTTCCCAGAAAATAGCAATAACACCTTTATCTATACGGCATAATTGCTATTTTTTCTACTAAAGCTGGATTATAACTTTTTCAAAAGTAAGTGGTGCATATTTGTAAGTAGTAGGAGACATGAAGTTCTTACTCTCTGACAATAAATGACTTTTTATATAGTCTCTTCAATCTATTACTTCTCAGGATTTATGATTGAAATTATTGATGCCTATTCCTCAGAACATGGATGCAGACACTAATTATACAGTCTTTTAAAAATATCTATGCTTTTAAATTTCTCAAAAGGAAACAATAAATGTGTTACACAAACAAATTCAATAACAAGATAATAATGCTTTAAAAAAACTATTTTAAATCAAGACTATATCACACTAAATTTAATTTTTAACACAAAGATTGTTGTCCGTAGAATATGGGGAATGGCTTGAAAGTTGTCAAATTTTCCCTTATCCGTATACTTATTTTTAAGCTAAAAAGTTTCTTTGTCAAAAATAAAATATTTGGAAAAACTTTACAAAATTCAGCACTCTCATCGACAATGCAGGATCCTTCCTGGATTACTTTAGCTACCTTAATACCAAGCTTTGAAAATAAGCAAGCACTACTAGAGGAAGAAATCTCCATGAATTTAAACATGCAGCAGGCCAGGTACATGGTGAATCTTTAAGGGAATTGAGTATCAAACTTGTAGCCTTTGGTTCTGAAGCAAGAACTCTGCTACCAGGATACTACAGCCAAGAGTCTTCCTGCAAGTGAGCTCAAAGAAGAAGCTAAGAACAACAAAATTACATAACGAGACAACAAAATTTCATAATGGTGATAAGAGGGGAAATTTTTAATATTAAGTCTTAAATAAGAATGAGACAAGTTTGGAAATACTCAAATGAGGAATTCTAAGTACGCAAAAGAGGGAGATTTCACTTTTTCGTAAGTTTCTCTTGAGTTCCAGGAATAAACTGCTCAAAATAACTTAAACTAATGCTCCTTTACTGAAAAAAAATTATATCCCACCTTTTAATCCTTTAATAAATAAGTATGGTCTTCAGATTTATCTTGAATAAAATAAAAGAATAAATATACAAAAGGAAAAAGAAACACTGAGCTTTTTAAATGCTTTACATAAATGATGAGGTGGAAGTATTAATCATATATATTTAAAAGACAAAAAAGAATTGATGTTAAAATTGATTATCATTTAAGATCATTAAAATGATTCCATTTTTTGTGATTTTGAATGATAATCAATATCTATTTTTATGTACAAGAGAACAAATGATCCTTAAGTTTCAAATGAATAAATTTGAATTTCCTCAAGGAAGGGGCTTCAATAGCTGGTGACATCTGGCTTTTATTGAAACATTTGATAAAAGTCAGACGAGCAGAATTTACACAAGACTATTGTTTGCACATATCTTTAAAACTTTGGAACTTGATTACAACATACAAGTCACCACAGCTGAAGAGAACATAGTACATCAAACCAAAAATAATTCTTCTTCCATACTTCTTACTGATAATTTATTATTCACCTACATTCCAAGATAAGACTCTTTAAATAAAGCAGTAGATTCTCTTTAAAAGACCAAAATTTACAATTTTTGAACGTTGATGTAATTATTACCTATATGACATACAGAAATGTTTCAGAATAGTATAGAATACTTATATATAATAAATACAGATAAATGCCAAAATGGTGGATTTTTTTTAATGATCTTTAAAGTCCTCTTTTTTTATTAAAATCACTAGCCGCCTTTGGTCGCCAGGAATATTGGTTGTGCTTACTTTCAGTTAAATCTCTTATGCATAACTTGATATACAGTAGAACCTCGGAAATCCGAACAAATTGGGGCTGACCTCTGTTCGGATTCCGGGAAATTTGGATTACGTGGGAAATTCAGTAAAATACTCTTGATATGTCAAATGCAGTAGAATATTGACTTTGGGTGCACTGTGAAGGCTTGCAGAAAGAGCATGTGGTGATTTGCATGGTACAGTGGCAAACAAGTTGAGGGTAAAAAGAAGATATCCGAGTTTGTTTCTACTAATGAAGGTGCTGTATTCCTTCTTAAAGACCAATTCAAATACTTCTTTTAAATTAGGAATAAATATTAGCTCTGTTTCTGATTCATAATTGCTATTTTTGTTTCATTTTTCAGTGAAAATTTTTCAGAAAATTAAAAAAAGATGTTCGGATTATCCAAAATTTTGGATTTCTGGGCTTTAGATTCCTGTGGTTCTACTATATATCATTTCGTCAAAAAAAGTGTTTTTAAACATAAAATTGTGATATACATTTAAGCTGTTTTATTTTAGTAGCCTAAAACCTGTTCTGTTTACATGAAGTTAACTAATGGAGTTGTGACAAATGACATCACCTTTGCATGCAAACATTAAATGCCCATGCCACCTCAAATGTAACTGCACATTATTTAATGCAGTATCTTCACTTAAGGAAATGTGCAGTTCATTCCATCACTAAAAAGATACAGAACATTTTACTTACATTATACCAGTAAGTTAGGTGGATTAGGATAATTTTATTCTCATTTACTTCTTGTGCAAAAGTTTTCCCATTAGTACTAAAACATTTGCAGACAAACATAAATGACATAAAATGTCTCTTTCTGTTTGCTTGAAATCTAACAAATTGGTCCTGCAGTGATGCAGAATAATCTTGCAAGACCTTGATCCATGGAATTTTTTTCCACATTCTTAAGAATTTTTTTTAGCAAAATTTTAAAGAAAAGTAGGAATGAATATCAGTTAGTCTCTTCAGGATTAAACAAGAACAAAATTCTCTAACCTGGTTGCATGAGTTGGTCAAAGATATGGGGAATGAAGAATGAGAAGGTCCTGGTTGAGACAAGGAAATTGACAAGAAAAACAAGGAGACAAGTAATCATAATTTTACCAAGTATAAGAAATGGTCAAAGACAGTCCCAGGAATTAATTTGTTAATATAATACGCACTTAAAAGAACAGTTTGATAACAAAAATGCACTCATTTTTCCAGCTTGATATTCAAGATGTTATGATTATATAAAACTGTATTATCACTTGGATTTACTTTCTGCATCTTTCATTAGTGTTGTTTTCCAGTCAGTATAGCCATGAATTTATTATGTTAATCTTGTTTTAAAAATGTGTTAAATCGATGAATATTGTTGACTATTTTATATCAATTTTAACAGCTGGCAATTAGCACTAATACATTAAAAAAATTAATGGCACCTAAATTAAGCCTTACCTATCATCAGATGCATGAGAATGATGCTTGAATGAACTTGATTTTGCATTTCTTCTACCACCCGGCATTTTGGAAATTAATATTTGGTATAAAACTGTTTCTCAATTTAAAATTTACTTCGAAAAAGGCACAGCAAAAAACAGTTATGCATTGTACAAATACGAAGACAAGAAATTTGCAGCTAAATTCTAAGCTGTGAAAGCTTAAGGAATTTAATTAAAATTCATATTGTCATAATTTAAAGACAAACCATCAGTTTCGCAGAAAAACATAAACAGTGACAGGCTGTAAACAAAATTAAATTTAACAGCAGCGATCTACAACCGTGCCAACAAATCGGAACAGAAAAACTGGTATTTATTAGATTTTTGTTATCCAAATAATTCTCTTATTATAATTTATTTGCCATTTTAAATAATAAATTTGATTGTGAAAGTTATATCATTTGAATTCAAGAAGTGTGGAAATATTTGAAAAATTACTTATTGTGTTTTAGTTTTTTTTCTTCCTTAAATCGATGATGAAAACTACATGGTATCGAAATCGATCATTGTGAAATATAAATAAACGCAGCTGATCTTGTTTTGTCAACAACAAAGGACAGATACTGACTCAGTCTTATCTTATTGCTGTGTGCATTACTAAGTGCACATTATCTATCACATGATTAATTTGGTATAAATATACGTTCAAACCACTTGTATTAGCCTACTTTACCGTTTTTAATTTGCTGTAAGTTTTCAATCTTTAGAAAATATGCGTGATTGCGTTTTTGTTACCTGTATCTTGTTCTTCCAGTTCTGGTAAATACTTTAATTTTATCTAAATAAACTGTCTGCTTATTTAATTCTCACTATCGATTAAATTTTTCCTCATTTAATTTCGTTTTAATTTATTTAAACATCGTTTGCCCTGGAAAGAAAAAAAAAATTATTATTTTTTATAAAAACTTATTTTAATTATGATTTTATTAGTTCTATGCAATCAATTTAGTTATGCTATAAAGTTCGTGATTCAATTATACTACATGCAAATTTTTTATATTATTTTTTTCCTATTTTATTTCATCTTTGATTCTTTGCTATTATTATTATTTTTTTTTCAATTCTTGACCTATTTCATACAAAGAAATTTTAAATAGTTCATAAAGAGCATTAAATGTCTTATCTTTTGCCAGGCTTTTTTGACATATGGTTGGATAAAGATTATGTATAGTTGTTTTGCCTTTTAGATGCTTATTTTTATGAAAAATTTAATGCTCTTAACTTGTTTTTTTATGTATATATTTTTTTCAGCCTAGCATTAACTGTTGATAGTAATAGGACATGGAGTTATTTTGTTTTTGCTCAGCAGTGGCCTCCAGCTGCTTGTCTCGAAGTCCATAGCGGAAAGGTAAAATGCAATCATTGAAATTAACACAGCTAGTCTTATAGTTTATCTTTGTAAAAGTCTAAGTTAGGTTAACAAATTACATTTCTTGGCACTGAAATATTTGGATGCAAAATAATTAAACAAATTCTTTATTATAAGGTGACAAATCCTCCTCTTTTAGGCAGGGCAGTCCTTCTTTTGTAATTTCTGTTGTCCCTCAAAAAGTGTCCTCCTAAATGTCCTCTTTTTTGATATTCGAAGATTAATCTATAAATCTCCAGATTTGATCGTTGCTAATCGGGTTTTTTTCAATTGTTGATGATTTTTGGATAAATGAGAAATCAAGATTAATTTTTGATTGAATGTTAGTGCTTGCCGTAAAATTTAATATGAAGGATATTTCTTGTTTGGATATTTCTTAATTGGTTATTTCCAATATATTGACAAAAAATATTCCTTCAATGGAAAAATACTCATTTTAAATAATAATTCATAGGCATATAAGCATAATTTCAATATGAAATGTTTTTTTTTTATCATTTTACCATGTATTCTGTATTACTGTTGCAATGAATAAAATGTTTCTTTTATTTATATTTTTTTCTTCAATTTATTCATGTCCTTCTTTTCATAGTAAAACAGATGGTCACTTTATTTATTAGCATTTCTTGTAGATTTCTAGAAAAAATGGCTGCCTGATTTATCATTACAGATAAAATTGTTTGCTTGTAAAATTTCTTTGCAACTTTAGATGAGAAGCGAGATAAAACATAGAATGAATAAATTGATAAACAAATTTGTTTCTTCAAAATCTGATTGCAAATTTAAGAAGTAGTTCATTTTTATAATTTGAAATGAATGTAAAAAGTGAGGATTGAAAATTGAAGGTAATTTCATTTTAATATTTTTATACTTCTATTTTAGTGCAAAATACCCAGTGAAGTTGTTGATTGGTCAATTCATGGCTTATGGTAAGATTCCCTGGATCTATTAATTTTACCAATTTTTCTTTTTCATTTTTAAAGTTTAGATTTTTTTAATATCAAAATTTTCCTAAGATTTTGTTATCTAACTTAATCTGATAATTTGGGATGGCTTTTGCTTTGTGACCATGGGAGTGCTGTAATATAAAACTACACTGAGAAATTCTGTTGTGAAAAGTACAGGCCTTGAGACCAGTCCCATCTCCCTTCAAACCATGCATATTAAATTACAGTGCACTGCTTTTGTGCATGTACAACCACGAGTGACGTTAGAGTCTGCTCGACAGTGGGAAAGGGTCTTCCCTACAAGGGGGGTATGGCCTGCTGCACATGGGGAGGGGTGTAATGATGACACTTTCAAATTTTTGCAAGTTCTTTTTTATATACTGCTGAATAGCCAATTGCATTGAACGAGGTACAAAAATTTGTCCCAACAGGGGGCACAGCATCAACGACCTGCCCCCCCCCCCGAACCCCCCACTGCTGCCATGTGTTCAACATAAGGAAATAAGGACCGGGTGAAAATTTAGTCCTTTCAAAAGTTTTTTCTCTTTATAAAGAGAGACATATCATTTTCCCTATATCTGTCCTGAAGACTAAGAGTGTTAAATGAGAAATTGTGTCGGATTGTTTATGGTTTTTTTAAATATTATGCACTGAATTCAATGAATTAATGATTAAATTGACTGCCTATGTTATGGGGATGCTGAGGTGCCTATGTATAAGCCACCCCTTCTAATAATTTATATATATATATTAGTAAAATTTCATTTCACCTGTTGAAGTAATTGATTTTGCAAGTGCTGTGTTAATATTTTTATTTATTTGTTTCCTGATCTTTTCTTCATGGATGGTTCAGATGTAATATCAGCAAACATTTTCAATGCAGATAGGCCCGCTGGAGCAGTTTTACAGCTGAACAGTTAGCTGCTGAACAATTAGCTGAACTGATTGCCCCTTCTCTCTTCAAGAAGTAATCTGACTCTCCTTGAAGCACCAAACAAACTATTTTAATCCCTTTCCCTACTCTATCATTCCATATGTGATGCATAGATTCATTGATAATGAAGAAAGGCAAAAATAAGTAATGCCACAGGGATCAAAAGGGAGGATTGTTCTTCTAATTTCTCAAAAAAGAGGAGCAAGCATGCTCCTTTTTCTTTACCAGAATCCCTGTTTTAAATAGATGCTTCAAATTCTATCTATCGTGCAATCTAAATATTGATGTAGAATTGTATAGATGAAAAATCTTTTATTGACATCTGATATTTTTTTAATATTCACTTTATAACTTGCTACAAAGTGGTGTTTGTCAGACGGTTTGAAAACGAGATGATAAACAAATTGCTAATGCAAAAAATTATTAAGTAAAAGACTGGATGCTGAAAGAATCTTTTTTTTATATGCTTATATGTATACTTGTTATTAAGGCAGCACAAGATTAGGGATATTAGAATAACCCTAGATGAAACGGAGTGCTTTATAATAAATTTAAAAAATGCACATTACCAAATTAGCTTTCAGTGTATAGACTCATTGCTATAAACAAAAAAAAAAAAAAGGCTAATCAAAAAGTGCTGGACACTTTTCCAATAAACTTGGTACATGACAAAATGGCAGCATTCCTTTCAACTAGCTGGATTTTTCAATAATTTTATAACTTATCCATTTAATTCAAATAAACAAATCTACACTTTTAAATCAAACTCCTTAATTTTTATTTCAGGCCTACCAGTGACAAAGGTTATCCAAGTTTCTGCAACAAATCTTGGCCTTTTATACCCGATGAAATAAAGGTACTTTTTTAAAATAACATTTTGAAATTTTGACATTCCTTTTTTGCAGATCATTAATTTGAAGTTTATTCTTTATTTTATTTATCTGATTGTCATATTCAGAATATCATATTCTTTTAAAATAATTATGCTTTCCATCAGGAATCCATGGATACCTGATGTTTATATAATACATCAGATAATATTTTCTATAATATTTCGGATTTTAAAACCTTTTTCTCATTTTGAAACTCGTATGAATTTAGTGCTAGTTGTAAAGATAGTGATGTGAATGGTAATGGGGGTGGGTGGGATATAGACAGTGTTGTAGTGATAAATTTTTCAGTGGGAGAACACTAAAAATAACATTTTATGTGGGTGGCACCATGGCACCCCATATGAAGACTAGAGGCCTTTATGACGACAAGCAGGGCAAAACGAGAGGGGGTAGAGCAAATTGACACCACAGGGTATTTCTTCACCATCAGGGGGATCGTTAAATGGTTAAATTTGCTGTTATCTCTGACGGAAAAGGGTGATTGAGGATCTGGATCCTTGGCGGGTGGCTTTGGTATTTCATGTTAAATATGCCTGCAGCAGTAGCAAGAAATGATACTGCACACAGAACTTTTACTTTTCAACCAACTTTAAGAGAACAAAAAAAATTTTACAGTACTTGAAAATTTTATAATTAATGGAAAACTGCAAAATTGGCGAAAAAATGGGATTTTATCAAAAACCCAGTGGGGGTACGCTGTTCCCCATGTACCCCCTCCACTACACCTCTGGATATAGATGTCTCAGCTACAAGTCTTTAGGGGTGTCATGAGGATAAAATGTTGAATCCATATATTTCACTTTTAAAACCGTAAAAAGGCGAATTTGACATGCATTTTTTTTTAAATGTTTGCAAAAACACTTGTTTATACTTTAAAAAATAAAATTCATTTTTAATCATGCATGTTTAAGAATAAGTTACAGGTTTTTGCTTTTTTCCCATTGCGAGTACCAAGTTTTAGGGAAATAAAAGATTCTAAAATATTATGTGTACTAATGTTACAGCCTATCTTGGGACCATTGGAACAAAAGTGGCCTAATATATATGCAGATTCAACTGAAATTGTGTTTTGGTCTGTAATAATTACTTACTTTCCCTATATTTTTAAAATTTTGTCTTATTTTTTAAATTTGAATTTGTTTTAGTTCTTTAAATGGTGTCTAATATGTTGTCCAAGATGAGGTTTAAGACAGGCAAGAAGAGATTTTAAAATTGTTTTATATTAACTGCAAAAAATTAATAAAAATAATAATGCTATTGAAAGTACGATTTTGTACATTTATGAAACATGGTATATTTTTTAAAGCAGTTAACATTTTTCCAAGTACATTAAAGTTTGGCTAGTTTTGTCTTCACAAATATACTTTGGTTTTTATCATGGAAGGGTTTTTGCTTGCCATAAAATAAAAACAAATTCTAAAATATATTTTTACTGCAATAAGTATTATTGTTATTCATATGATATAATCTGTAGAAATTCTTTATCTGTAAAAGTTTTTGACATTTTGTTCATTATTAAATGAAATTCTTCTATTGCAAATGTTGCATGTCTACTCTGTGCTATTCTTAATTCCTTTTTTTTTTCAATCAAACCTTAAAAAGTAGTGTTTATCTTACCTTGATACTTTCAAAAGTAGTATTTTTACAAATTATATGCATGAACAGTTTTCCAACAATTTAAATTTTTCTTTTAATAATTAAAATACAAAATATGCAAATAAGTCTTGTTTATTTATATAATTTTTCCTCCGATTTATCGAAGAGAGATGCCATTTCCAAACATTCTTTGATATTTTTCCAAATAAATAATTGTTATATAATAATTATGTATTCAAATTAATAATATCCGAATTAATTTTTTATTTGCTATCTGCAACAGAATTCTTTTTCTGAAATGTATTTATCTTTACTTATTACACATTATATTTTTAATAATTTTAAAATGTGATTGAAATTTTCTTTTTTGTTAACTATTTGTAATAACAAGTATAATGTCTTATTAATTTTTTCTTTTGGGAATTTTTGATGTAATGTAGTATATGGCTTTATTAATTATGTAATATTATATGATAAGAAACAAAACAAAAAAAAATTCCCCTCTCTTTTTTTTAGACAAAATATTTACCATGAAATAATCCAGATTTTTTTCTTCTTTTTTATAAAGTTTAATTGATTATAATTGTTAGATATAATATGCTTATTAATGGACATTTATGTCTGCTGTTTACCATTGCTAATTTTATCCCATGTTTAAATTTTGTTATGGAATGTAATTTTTTAGGAAACATGAATGGATGAAACATGGTACATGTTCTACTGACTTAGATGATTTTGACTCGGAGAGGAAGTACTTTGGACAGAGTCTTATGCTTCATGACAAATATAATATTCACGAGTAAGTTTAAATCAATACATTCACTTTCTTTCTTGTTTTTGTTTTTACCACTTATAGTTAAACTATTCATTTTATAAGAATTCTTTGTATAAGTACAGGGAATACTTTTTTCTTAATCAATTCTTCCCAAATATGCACAAACAATTTTCCAATGTCTTAATTATTATGATTTATGCAAAGCAATGAATTGAATGTGTTACTATTGAAATTGCTTTTTTAAATATACAGGGTATCTACTCTTATTGTGACCCAATAGCTAATTTCTAAACCACTAGCGATAGGCATATAATTCCAATTAGAAAAATGCTTTAAATGATGCGAAGAATTATAATAGATGTTTTTTTATGTGAATAAATATATTCCTGAAAATGTTACAAAATCTAACTTTTTATACAGCCCCCTGATCGTATCAATCTTTTTTAGTGAAATATTTTTGACTCTGTAACATTTTAAACAAATAAAGTCCCACTTTTCTGCAACTAAAACTGATTGAGTTATGGAGCTTTGGATATTACTGACTTGGACCACTTTACACCATTTCAATGGCCGTCTTGAAAATGATCCCACCAATCACTGTGCAGTACTAGCTTGATGAGGCCCGCTGATTGGTTAAAAATCATGAAATTCAAAGCTCCATAACTCGCTCAGTGTTAGTCGCAGAAGAGTGGAACTGTTTTGTTTAAAATGTTACTGTGGGAAGAATATTTTACTAAATACGACTGATAGGACTGGGGGACCGTATAAAAAATTAGAATTAGTAACTTTTTCAGAAATATAGTTTTTGACTCAAACACATAAATTATAATTCTTCCCTTCATTTAAAACATTTTTCCAGTTGGAACTATATGCATATCTCTAATGGTTTAGAAATTAGATATTGGGCCACAATAAGAGTAGACACACTGTATAAATAATATATTATAAAATGTTTTTTTTTATTATTTGATCACAATGTAAATGCCATTCAATGAATAGTGAACCAAAAACCGGCATGCATTGGGCAATGCTAAGGAAGTGTGTTAAGATTGGCTAAAGATCTTAAGGAAAAAAACTTGCACTGGAATAGAATGCCAGGTGGCATGTGTATTTGACTGATGCAAGTGGCAAGAAAACAGTTGATCATGCATACAGCTCAAGTTAATCATAATGCTTTTGATGAGCTTGGAACAATAAGTGGTAGAATGAGCTCAAAATTTGGAAAGAGGGAATGAGGAATGATATGGGTAAATATTGACCTCTTTGTATTGGATAATTAAGTCAAAATGACTTGGAAAAATTTCCACCAGCTTTGTTCTTCTCCATGACACAGGCTGCGGTGGCCTAGTGATAAGGTCTCGGCTTTGGACCTGGAGGGTTGCAGGTTCAAAACCCAATTCCTCTGAAGATCCATTGTGTATTGGGCCTGTTCCACATTAATTCATACGTAGGAGGTCAAATGTCTTCCTGTTGGTGTGGTGTGGAAGTTTGGAGAGGGGGTGCCAGATCAGGTGTCGTCCTCATTGTCTGACTGAGGTTCAAAATTATGAGGTCCATTCTGCAAAAGACTTCATGTTGCTTCAAGACAGAATGTTAATATAACTAACTAATTCTCCATGACATTGCTCACTTATGCTCGACCTATTCAAGTGGAAATTGGATGGCTTCCAATCTAATGATGATATGAAGTTGTAGGTTCTTTCAACATCCCTAGGACTATTGGGAGAAAACTATTACCTACTTGGTTTCCTACTGATATAAATGTCTGAACAATTATGATAAAATATTTTTGATCTGTAACAAATCTTTTCTATTCCATTGGCCCATTATGCATTGAACAATGATGAATGATGAAGGTATCGATTATCTTCTTATATAAGTTAATTTTTATGATGTATAACTTTTTCGAGCATTTTCTTTTCGTTCTTAAATCTCTTTGATATCTTTAATAAGATACTAACAATTTCATATTTATAAACATTTTCTATTATATTTGTTTCGAGGCTATATAATTTTTCTCCTTAATTCAGATTTTTGAGTCGTGCTGGAATAGTGCCCAGTGAGACCAAACCCATCATGGTAATATATTTTCAGAAATTCTGTTATTTAATAGAGATAATTTAGTTTTATAGTAGTTATAATAGTCTTATCTGTAGCTTGCTTTTTATAAGAAATGATTTAATACAAAAATGTTTATAAATGAACCATAGAATTTAATTTTGAGTTAATTACACCATGTTAATTATTGTTATGTGCCATAAAATTTCATATTTAATATTTTGTTTTAACAATTTCATGCTTTTTTTTATTTAAGAATCCTCCCTCTTTTACATTCCTAATAACCTCTATGAATGAATATGTTTCTGTAGCCAGTTATATTTTATAATGCCAGTATGAATAATAAATAACCAGTGGGAGTGGTCTCCCCTAATCTTTCTCGTATACTTTCTAAGTGGAGATTCGTCAAAATCTCGAGTTTGAATTTTTTTTGATGATTACAATACTTTCTCTCTGTATACTTCGTATGCGAGAAAGTGAAACAAACAAACAAACCTGAAATCAAATATCTGTTGCCATGTTTCAAAAAAATATTACTTTGGAGCAGGTGCGATGAAATAGGCAATACAATGAATACTAAACCGAAAATTCTGCTTTGGAATTGAATTCCCAAGAAAACAATTTATACTACCACAACCGTAACAATTGCAAAAGCACGTAAATAAAAGATTTGCTGAAATAATGAGATCGGTTTGAATTTTATTTACAACAATAAAAAAATTGTTACAATTTATATTTGAAAACATTATTTATTGTTGTAAATAAAATTTACAACAATAACAGATCGCTACCAGTACTTTGCGCATAAGAATCGGATTAAAAGAAATTGAATATGCAATTTGAACGCCCCTTTTCGATGTATTTGGCCCAAAATTTTATATGGACCTACATTCATGACGATAAAACTGTGTACCAAATTTTATCCATCTAGCTATTCAAGTTTTTGAATTATAGCATTCACATGACCGCGGACATACAGATAGACAGACTTCCTACAAATTATGTTTAAAGACCACATACCAAATTTCATCCCCGTAGCTCTAATAGTTTTCGAGTTATCATGTTCACAGATAGACATGATTCCAAAATTGTGTTTTTCGGACTCGGGGAGTCTAAAACGTGGAGATTCGTCAAAATCTCGAGTCGAATTTTTTGACGATTACAATACTTTCTCTTTGTATACTTCATATACGAGAAAATAAAAAGTAACTGAAACACAGGACCTCAACTTAGGGGTTATTTTGGACCAGATATAGTCAGAATTCTGTATTTTTTACTTTTGTATATTCTGAATTTGTGGAATGTAGCTTCATTATCTTTTTCAAATTTTAATGTAGAAAGATAATATTAAAATAATTTGTAATTTATTACAACAGAAAAGTAATCTCAAGTAAATACATCTCTATTGCAAAATTACAAATTTCTAATGCCTTTTAAGTTTTGAATTTATGCTTTAAAAATTACTTTTATCTTTAGGATGTACTATTTTTTAAAGCCAATCTTGATTTTATTGTACTGTAATATGATTTATATTAAGTATTTTTAACTAATTGGACCTTGATTCTTGATTTGCCTTTGTATTTAATTTCATAAAATTCAGAATTCTATGTATGTAATTGCTCTTTATTATTTTGTAATAGCTGAGATATGTGGAAGATGCTTTAGCAAGCCATTTCAATAAAACCATAAAGCTCTTTTGCAAAAATCATAAGGTAAGTAATGGTACCAATGTGATTTTGTTCTTTCATATATTTTAAATTCTTTTTTTGGCACATTTTCTCATTATTTTTTACTTTTCTAGGAATATGCACAGCCTATACTGACATCAATGTATATATGTTTGGATAAAAACTTGACCTTGATAGACTGTGATAAAATTGATGAACCTCCTTGCAAGAAACCATATTTATTTTATTTACCTTTTAACCGCCAGCACCTTTTAAAACGGGTTTACATAGCTGAAAAGACTAAATCTTT